>CAUYLG010018299.1:0-286819 GCA_963573385.1 Cacajao melanocephalus
CTGGGCATGGTGGCGCACACCTGTAGTCCCAGCTACTCAGGAGGCTGAGGCAGGAGAATTGCTTGAACCCAGGAGGTGGAGATTACAGTGAGCAGAGATAGCACCACTGCACTACAGCCTGGGTGACAGTGCGAGACTCCATCTCAAAAAAAGAAAAAAAAGACTGGAACAATAGACACTGGGGACTACTGGAGGGAGAGAAAGGGAGGGATGCAAGAGTTCAAAAATTGACTATTGGATACTATGCAGAACCTGGGTGAGGGGATCATTCACACCCCAAATTTTAGCATCATGCAATGTAACCAGGTAACAAACCTGCAAATATACCCCCTGAATCTAAAATAAAAGTTGAAAAAACTAATAATAAATTATGCAATTATAAAGAAAAAGAAATAAATAAAGGAGGCACAGTGCTTGCCCTGTAAGACGCATTAGGATACCTGTATACAACAAAAGCCTCCTCTCCAAAGAGGGCTTGTGAGTTGGAGGGATACCTCGGGACATCTCAGACGCAGGATCTGTGTACATCACTGTTATTGTTTGAACGTATATGTTCCTTCAAAATTCATATGTTGGAATCCAATACCCAATTAGATAGTATTAGGAGGTGAGACCTTTATGGAAGTGATTAAGTCATGAGCACTCCACCTTCATGAATGGGATTCGTGGCTTTAGAAGAGAGGTTGCAGGGAGTGCCGAGCCCCCTTTTTGCCCTTCTGCTCCTTCCACCATATGAGGAAACGGCAGCATGGAGCCATCTTGGAAGCTGAGCTCCCTCACCACATACCAAATCTGCTGGCACCTTGATCTTGGAATTCTCAGCCTTCAGAACTGTGGGCAATACATTTCTATTGTGTATAAATTATCCAATCTAAGGTATGTTGTTACAGCAGCAGGAATGAACTGAGACAATTGCTCTATTTATGTGCTAAGATTTTTAAAGAATCACAGAATAAAGCCTCTCTTACCCAAAGGTTATTTACTTACAAACCACAGTTGTTAAGAAAATAACTTAGAACTTAAAGAAAAAAGAAAAAAAGAAAAGAAAAAGGGTGAGGGGGGTGGTAAAAAAAAAAAGAAAGAAAGAAAGAAAATAACCTAGAACTTAAAAGTAAAGCAGTTAAGAAAGTACATGTAGCAGAAATGGAATTCAGGGGTATTGGGCGCCTTTGATGGACATTATGTTTTATATGCATTTCAAATGTCAGCCTGCCTCCACCGAGTCTGTCTGGGAGTAAAGGGTCTTTGACTCACAGCTGTTTCTAAGTCGAGTCCTTGGTGTAACTGCTTCTCTGGGCTATTTTCAGTTCTGCTATAAACCGCCATCCATAGTACTGCTGGTCACCACACAGACCAGCATAGTGGACCGTGAACGGGGGGCAGGCCACACTACCTCTTCCTGTCTCTTTACTTCCCACAACACCACCATTTGCCTGCTATGTAGGCAAATGCTCATAGCAGATTTCTTTGGAATAGCCAACAATTGTAAATAACAAAAACGTCCATCAACAGGTAAATAATTAAACAAACTATGTTACAGCCATATAGGAAAAAATACAAGGAATGATCTACTGATTCATGCAGCAATATAAATGAACTCAAAATAATTACCCCGAGTGAAAGAAGACAGACCAAAAAAGGCACATGCCATATAACGCCATTTATATAAAATTCTAGAAAATGCAAACTAATCCACCAGTGACAGGAAGCAGATCAGTGTCTGTCTGGGTATGGCATGAGGAGAGAGATGAATTACAAAGGAGCAGAGAAACAAGGTAAATTTGGGGAGATGATGGATGTTATTTTGATTGTGGTGCTGGTCCCACAGATATACAGATAGGTCACATATATTAAGTTGTACCCTTAAAAATACACAGTTTATTACAAAACAATTATTCCTCAATAAAGCTGATTTTTAAAACCATACATGTCCTATGATTATCCTCATAAACCAAGGGGAAAATATAAAATTGTGAAACCTTCATGGGGGTTGAGGGTGTACTTGCAAGGACACCCTCTGCCCTCTTTTCCTCTGAGAACATCTACTTCACATCCCTACATGGCCTCTCCACCTCTTTTCAAAAAGCTTCCCCCATCTGTAAGAGGTTTCTGGCTCTAGAGTCCATCACCCTCTCTCAGAAAAACATGTAGGATAGGAATATTTCCCAAAGTATAAAAGATGGTGAAAAAATAAGGCCATAAACTCAGAATATAAAATCTCCTTCTTTTTTTTTTTTCACCTGCTTTGTAGAAAGGAAGAAGAGGAGTGTCCCCAACTAGGGTCTGGGAAGCACCCATACGCCGGCCCTCCGCTACATCCAAAGACACAGGCTTTCTCTTATGCACATATAATCTGAGACCCCACAAACATGTACACACACTGTGAGAATTGCAGAGGAGGAAGAGGAGACCATGTGATATTCAGCAGGGAAGGGAAGGCAGAACTCATAGGCATAAGTCAGCAACCTTCAGAGAGGCTGTTTGAAAGGATACTAACAACATTCATTTGAAAGGAGTCTTGGTGCCTGTGCAGAAAGACATTAAGAAGGCCCTGTCATTTCATGGGTCTTTACCTGTCTGTGCTAAATGCTGGCATGTAGATGGCTTTGACAAAAGTTTCAGCTGGGCTCAAGACTGAGCCCTTGACAAGTATACCCTACACATAGGTCTCTGGTTCTCCCTTGCTTTTTAAAGGCTATCACACACAGACACACACACACACGCACACACCCCACTCTGTTCCCAACAAAGAAAACTAATCCTTAAAGACGGTAGCATCTAAATCCTAATTCCACCACCATTGGCACATGGAATTAGGATTAGAGGTCTTCATGGCATCATGATGCAAAGCACTAGAAAGTCCATTTTGTTCCCATTCTGTCTTCAGACCACGCCGTGGGCCCAGGAAGCACATGAAAAACAGGGACTGTCTACCCACTCGTGACCACCTCTTGGCTGCTACTCAAAGGCAAGACTGAGGCTGTGACAATAAGCTCTTCTTTTCCACAGCTTTCGAGCAGGTCAAATTTTAGGGGAAGCGGGAACAATGAGGACTAAGCACTCCTGACTATGCCGCCAGGCAAAGAGGTGATGGAAAGAAAGCCAAAGCTATCTGATTTAAGCCTCACAACAGCCCTCTGAGATAGATATTACCATACCCATCTTGCAGATTCGGAAACTGAGGTTCAAAGAGGCCAAGAGCCACCAGGGCCAGGACCAGAGCCAGCATCCAGATCTGCATGATAGCCAAGTTTAGCTTCCTGACCTCCACTACCTCTAAGAAGGTAAAACATACACAATCCGAATACTAACAGGCAAATACTCACCTTAGGTTGGCAGTCAGTGCTTTTATGCTTTTAATTTACATGCAGCTCTAACTTGGTATTCCAGGTTTTCATTTCACAGCAGATTAAAATCTACTCACGGGAGGTGATGCATTAATTCATTCATGTATTTATTTATTTGATGAAAGTGTACTGAATGCCTATCATGCAACTAACCCAGAAAAGGTTCTGAGGATACAGCAATGAAAAAATACCATCAAAGTCCCCACCACCATAGACATATAAGGGAGTATAGTCATCAACAAATGTGCACACGAATTACTCAACGATTATAATGATGAGAAGTACAAACAAGGAGAAACATAGGGTGCTATGAGGTGTAGAACAGACCAGTCAGGTCCTAATGAAAGAGACTAAGGACAGAAGCCAATGAGCCATTGAGGATATGCCACTGAGGATGTTAAACAAGAAACCGATATGATTGAGTGTGTTTCAAACTTATAACTAGCTATTTGAAATAAAAATGGGTGAAAGAGAGGGCACAAGGGACATAGTTAGAAGGGAATTGCAACAGATGAAAAAAGAAATGGAATTCACAGGACTGGATAGTTGGTTTTGTGTCATGGGAAGAGGAAGATAGAGACATCAAAAAACAACCCCCAGCTATGCAGCAAAAGCAACAACGTTTGTAACAGCACTGAGTACTGAGATGGGGAACCTGGAAAAGAGACGATTTCAGGGAGGAAGGGATCAGAGGTCAAACTTTTGGTGTGACAAAAAGTTAACAACTGGTGTTAAGACAAAAAGTTAACATTTGGTGAGTCTTTGGGAAAGGCATTCAAGAGTTCGTTATATAGCCAGGCATGGTGGCACACACCTGTAATCCCAGCACTTTGGGAGGCTAAGACAGGCAGATCATTTGAGGTCAGGAGTTCGAGACCAGCCTGGACAACATGGTGAAACCCCATCTCTACTAAAAATACAAAAATTAGCCAGGTGTGGTGGCACATGCCTGTAGTCCCAGCTACTCAGGAGGCTGAGGCAGGAGAATTGCTTGAACCTGGGAGGTGGAAGTTGCAGTGAGCTGAGATTGCACCACTGCACTCCAGCCTGGGCAACAGAGTGAGACTCCATCTCAAAAAAAAAAAAGAGTTCATTGTATCCTTCTGACAAATTTTCTACAAGTTTGAGTTTTCCAAAATACAAAAATATACATTTGGGGCATATTAATTTTGAGATCTCTATGGTAAGACAGCTAAGAGAACATGTCAGGATAGCAGTTGGATATGTTGGTATGGAGCTCCTCTCAGAAGGCTGTGTGGCAGTCCCTGCATACATATACATCTGCATACAGATGCATAGAAACTTCGAAAGCTGATGAGATTACCCAAGGACAGTGATGACTGTCAGGTATATTGTATCAGTACATAATTATTTCCACATCTAGACACAATTACTCACCACTCCTGCCCCAGAGGAGACAAAGAGGAAGACAAAGCCATGAAGCCAGTCTGTTTCTAGGCATCACTCTTGATTCCAATGTTTCATTGTAACAAAATACACATAACATAAAATTTACTATCTCAACCAATTTAACTCTAAGTTCAATAGTATTAAGTACATTCACATTGTGTATTGTTGTGCAAGCATCACCACCATCCATCTCCAGAATTTTTTCATCTTTCTGAGCATCTCTTTCAGAAACAGAGAAAACTCTCCCAGAATCCCCCAGAGTAAGACTTCCCCTCAGATAGCCATTGGCCACAACTGGATTATATGACTACCCCTAAACCAATCAGTGAAAAGTAGAAACAGGACAACCATGACAGGCTCAGGCAAGTCAGTCTTTACTCAGGATAGGCTCATCTCCCATGAGGGAGGTTATACCTAAATAAAACCAGGGTTCATTTACCAGAAAGAAGAGGAAAATGCATTCTGGGTAAAAAATATAGTTTCTGTATACTACCATTTTACACCAATGGTTCCTCACTTAAAGCTGTATTTTCTGCATGTATGTGGAGCGTGCCTAAACATAAGTTCCAGTGTCTTCAAAACAGGTACATAGTTACTTGCCACAATTTATTAAACTAGCCCCTTGTTTTGGATGTTTCCGTCGTTTTTAAGTTTGAGCTTATTCAGATAATGTTGCAATAAAAGTTATTTTGTGATGGGCCGGGCATGGTGGTTCACACCTGTAATCCTAGCACTTTGGGAGGCTGAGGCGGGAGGATCACTGGAGGTCAAGAGTTTGAGACCAGCCTGGCCAACATGGCGAAATGCTGTTTCTACTAAAAATACAAAAATTATTTGGGTGTGGTGGCACTTGCCTGTAATCTCATCTACTTGGCAGGAGAATCACTTGAACCTGGGAGGCGGAGGTTACAATGAGCCAAGATAGTGGCACTGCACTCTACCCTGGGCGACAAAGTGAGACTGCCTCAAAAAAAAAAAAAGAAAAAAAGAAAGTTGTTTTGTGAATTCTTTGTGTAGCTTTGGAACCCAGATGTGAAATTCCTAAGTCAAAGGATAAGAGGTCTATAATGCCTTATGTGTAGGAAATTTTCTGTTAGAATAAGCAATCCTGATTTTTTTCACACTAAAGGGTGGTTTTCAGTTACCTAGAACATTATAGAACACTATATTTTCCTGGGAATTTGATAGAGGGAGTTGCTTTGAGAACATTTGTTTCCAGGTATTTGCAACAGGTATGCCGAACAGAAATGAGGTCCTTTGAGGCCCCTGGGCCAAAAGTATGCTACCCAGAGGACAAGAAGCAAACAGGTGATAATGATATCTTGGCGGAAAAGCTACAGAGAAGAGAGAATGGAAAAATACAGGAAAGGTAGCAGGTAGCTACAGCTCACAAGGATGCAGATCTTGACTGCCTTAGAATAGGTCTTCACCCCTGACCAGCAAAAATTTATAAGGCTAGAGGGGAGGAAGGAAGCATCTGCTTCTGGAGAGATCATGATGAGACCAAGATCAGGAAGCCATCAATCTCTTCCTCATCTTGCTACACTGTGGCTTAGACATACATACAGTGGTAGTTTCCCTGTTATTCTCAGCTTCGAAGGGTCTGCAGCGGAAAGGGCCAGGCAGGATAGAGGAGAAAAATAGTGACATTCTGTTTATGAAACACTTTCCTATCCATCATCTCATTCAATCCACCAAATGATACCCTTGGGTAGATGTTATTATTTCATTTTACAGGAGTGAGAATTGAGGTCCTAAGAGGTAAAGTGAATTCTTCAAGACCATGCTATGACTAAGAGACAGAGCCAAGAATTGACACAAGTCTACTGATCTGTGTTCTTTTGACTAGGTTCAAAGATTTCCCGCCAGAGGAGTCATTCATTCAGTAACCATTTATTGCACCCCTAGTCCATTCTGGGTCTATGTAAGGTACTGGGATGAAAAGAGATGGTCTACCCTTATTAGTGTCCTATAGCCTTTCTAGCCAATTACCACAAACTTAGTGGCTAAACAACAGAAATATTATTTCACAGTTCTGGAGGCCAGAACTCTGAAACCTGTTTCAGTGGGTGAAGTCAAGGTGTCACAGGCCACAGCCCTCCAGGGGCTATAGGGAAATATACATTCTTGCTTTTTACAACTTCTGGCAGCTGCCAGCATTCCTTGGCTTATAGCCACATCACTCCAATATCTGCCTCCATCCTCACATTGGCCTCTCATCTGAGTGTCTAATCTCCCTCTGACTGTCTTTTATAAGGACACTTATGATGGAATCTAAGGCGCATAGGGCTAATCCAGAATGATTTCCTTGTCTCGAGATTCTTGATTTACTCATATCTGTGAAATCTTTCCCATATAAGGTAACATTTGAGGTTCCAGGGATTAGGACCTGATATATTCAGGGCCACCATTCAGCCCACTACACAGCCCTCAAGCATTCACACTCTAATGAGGACTACAGTGGCCAGATGAGCAATTGCAATATAATGGACCCCAGCCACAGCCTGATTAGCTAAAACATGGCATTTGGCCGTGAAAATTAAAAATAAAGGAAACATAAAGAGATATAGGAGACAAGAGTCAGAAAGGACAAATGCTTTGTTTTTCCATGGTAATCTAACTCCCAATTCTAGTTGTTGTTTTTTGTTTTAATTTTATTAAAAATGCACAATGACACCTTGAAAACAAGAAGAAGCTTAGCTGACAGGTCACACACCCAGCATTTCTAAAAGACTGAGAGACCTTTTGGCTGTAGAGGAGTGAAGAAGTTGATAAATCCTTTCTCCAAAAACAACTATAAAACTAGACAAAACTGTCAAAAACAACCAGTTTGGAGCTCTGGAAATTGGCCAAAGGCAAACAACACATTGAGAATAGTATATTTATGATAAACTTCTGAATTTGAGGTAAGAACAGAGGGAGTCTGGGGCATTTTTGCTACCCATGAAAACTAACAGCTTCACTGCCAGAGGGGGCTGACTTGATTGGGAGCAGAAAGCAAAACCATGCCCAGCAGTGAACAGGGAGCCCGCGGCTCTCCTAGCCTTGGGATGAGATCCCAGCTAAGGCAAGCCACAGAACAGAGGCCTAGCCAGAAATTTAACAAGAATATCCCAGAAATGAGAGACTGCATGGGGCTTGATCAGCTCTCCACACATCTCTCCCTGACCAGGAGGTCAAACATGTAGGGAGAATTGAGAGAATTCAGTGAAAGGTAAGGGCAGTCTGTTTTGAAAATTACCTGGACTTATGCATTCCCCTATCTACCTGCAGATGGAAGCCTTATTGGCTAGAGGTGTTTGAGCACACTTGTTGCCCAATCATTGGATGGGCTGAGCTGAGTAGGAATGGGGGCAGCTCCTAGGAAGCTAGGCTAAAACATAAAAATAATATTTTAAGAAACTGAGCAGAGACATAAGCAGCTGCACAGCACAGAGTCAAAGGTTCTCCAGATTAAGTCCAAGCAAATGAACACAGATTACCAAACTGACTCAGGAAACAACATAGAAAATCTGAATAGGCCTCTCTCTAACAAGTAAAGAAATTGAGTTAATGTTAAAAATCATACCCTCCACCATACATTAAAAAAAAAAAAAAAAAAAAAAAAGCTCAGGCTCAGACGATTTTGCTAAGAGGAAACAATACCCAGTTTTACATAAACTCCAGAAATGGAGGAGAAGATATTTCTCAACTCCTGTTATGAGACCAGTATTACCCTGCTGTCAAGGGCAAAGACATCACAAACAAGGAAACCTGCAGACCAATATCCTGTATAAACTTAGATGCAAAATTTTCTAAATATTGACAAACTGAATTCATCAACATGTAAGAAGGATTATATACCATGACCAAGTGGCATTTGCTCCAGGAATACAAGATTGATTAATTCATATAATACACCATATTAACAGAATAAATATCAAAAACCATACAATCACAATAAGTGCAGAAAAAAAATTTCATAAAACCCAACACCACTGATGATAAAAATTTTTCCAATAAACTAAGAATAGTAGAGACATTTCTTGGTTGGAATAAAGGCATCTATGAAAACCCTGACATTTGCATAATATTAGTGATGAAAGACTAAATGTTTCCCCCACAGCTGGAGAAAATGCAAGAATGTCAACTGTCATTAATTCTACTGAACATCATACTAGAGGTTCTAACCAGTGCAATAAGGCAAGAAAAAGAAATCAACAGTGCACAGATAGGAAACACAGAGAAAAAAATTATCTTTATTCTCAGAGAGCATGTTCCTTTAGAAAAGCCTGCAGAATCTACCAAGAAAGGAAGAAAAAAAAAACATAAACTACTAGAACTAATAAACAAATTTAGCAAAGGTACAGGATATAAGACCATCTTTTCAAAATAAATTGTATGTCTATCTGCTAGTAATGAATAATTCAAAAATAAAATTAGAAAAATGATTCCATTCACAATGTCATCCAAAAGAATAAAATACTTAAGAATAAATTTAACAAAAGGCATGCAAAAGCCAATCACTAAAATCTGTAAAACATTGCCAAGATAAATTAAAAGAATACAAAAATAAATAAAGAGACAGTTCATGCTCATGGATCAAAGGACTCAATATTCTCTTCAAATAGATCTATAAATTCAACTCAATCTCAAAGAATTTCCCATCAGACTTCTTCAGAAAATTGACAAGCTGATGGTAAAATGTATATGGAAATTCAAAGGATATAAAATAGCCAAAACTGTTTTGTAATAGAGGAACAAAGTTGGAGGACTTAAACTATGCAATTTCAAAATGTACTATAAATCCACAGAAGTCAAGAAAGTATGGTAATGACAATAATAGACATATAGATCAATGGAACAGAACCAGGAGCCCCAAAATTAATCCTTTCATTTTGGTTACTTAATATTTGACACATACTCTTTGTGTTAAATCAATTTAGTAGGGGAAGTATGGCTTGTTCGACAAGCGATGCTGGGACTGCTGAATATCAATATACTGCAGGGGTTGAAAAGAAATATCTTTTCTCACTCATTGCTGGGCTAATTGCTGAGTCACCCAAAATAAGGACAGATTCATAATAGAAAAGCATAACAAATCTATTTAGTATAAGTTTTATGTGACAGAGGAGGCTTCAGAAATGAAGACCCAAATTTCTATGCTTAAGATTGATGAAAAGTAGACAGTTGTGCAAAAGTGTGATTGGACAAAAGGGGTGTAATCGAATGATTAATAATAAACTAGGGAGAACTTTGCAAGGTCTATTTATTCAAATTCTTCTCTGTGTCTTCAGAGATAAAAACATCCTTTCTTCCAGGTAGAGAGAGGGCACCACTGAATTGAGGGTCTTATGACCTGCTTCATGCAAGAAGAAGGAAGGAGGTGAGAATGATCTTCTCCTTCTGCTATTTTCTCAAATGTTCAAGGTGTCATATTTTGGGGTAGCATGTCCTGAAGCCCATCAATACAAAACAATAAACTTACACCCTTACATTTCATCACACATAAAAATCAATTCAAAATGAAACATAGACCTAAATGTAAGAGCTAAAACTATAAAAATTTTTACGGGAGAAAACTTTTTGACATTGTATTAGGCAAATATGTCTTAGATACAACACCAAAAAGATAGTCCATAAAAGAAAAAATTGATAAGTTGGACATCATATAAATGTTTTAAAAATGTTTTTCAAGAGGCACCGCTAAGAAAATGAGCCAGGTGCAGTGGCTTATGCCTCTAATCCCAGGAGAGGCTAAGGTGGGAGGACCACTTGAGTTCAGGAGTTCAAGACCAAACTAGGCAACATAGAAAGACCCCATCCCTACAAAAACTAACTAACTAAATAAATAAATAAATAAGCCAGGCATGGTAGCATGTGGTTGTAATCCCAGTTACTTGGGAGGCTGAGGTGGGAGGATCACTCAAGCCCAGGAGGTCAAGGCTACATTGAGCTGTGATTACACACTGCACTCCAGTCTGGGTGACAGAGCAAAACCCTGTCTTAAAAAAAAAAGAAAAAGAAAGAAAGGAAAACATAAGCCATAGACTAGGAAGAAATATTTGCAAGTAATAAAAATATTGCAAATAATGTAAGCATTTAAAAGTAATATAAAGCACTTGTATTCAGAATATGTAAAGAACTCTTACAACTCAATTATAAGAAAACAATCTACTTTTTTAAATGAGTAAAAGATTTGAGTACATATTCCACCCAAGAAAATACATGAATAGTTAATAAGCATATGAAAATATATTCCACATCATTAGTCATTAGGGAAGTGCAGATTGAAACCACAGTGGGCTATCACTACTACTAATACCACTAAATGGTTCTAATCAAAAAGGCCAACAACATACTTGGTGTTGGTGAGGATGTGAAGAAATTGGAACCCTGTGCCACTTTAGAAAACAATTTGGCACTTTCTCAGAAGGTTAAACACAGTTGCCATTGTTTATAACAGCACTATGCATAATAATCAAGATGTGGAAACGATCCAAGAGTCAGCTGTTTAATAAAAAAAAAAATGTGGTGTATACATGTAATGGAACACTATCCAGCAATAAAAAAGAGTGAAGCACTGATACATGCTACATCCAACCTCCAAAACATCAGGCTAAGCAAAAGAGGCCAGATCCAAAAAACTTTCATTTGTATGGCATATATAGAAAAGGCAAGTTTACAGAGACAGCTAGCAGGTCAGTGTTTGCCTGAGGCTGGGGCTGGGAATGTGGATTGACTGCAAATGGGCACAAGAGAGCATTCCGAGGGGATGGAAATGTTCTAAAGCTGGATTATGATGATTATTGCACAACTGAAAAACCATTGAACTGTGCATTTATAAGGGGCGAAGTTTATGGCATGTAAATTATACCTCAAAATTTCCGTTTAAAAATAAGAAAACTAAAGCCTCCCGGAACATAGTTGTCCTGCTCTATAAAGCCACATTGCCTTTACCAGGTCACCTTTGACTTGCATCCACACTTCCATCTCCAGAGTTCATCACCCTCTGCCTTGTTCTTGCCTCGCAGACTGGAGCTGATGCTTCCTCCATTGCTCCCGAGTGGGTGCAGAGGTCAGCCAAGGTCTTGTAACCTGTCGAATCATATTCATTATTCTGTAGTATCCCCTCCCGAAGATGTTTGCAAATGTCCAATGGACTTCAATTCTCTTCAGTTCCCCTCTAGCTCTGGGCTCCTGGTTTTTCTTCTCTCTCCTCCGTCTGACTTCAGACGACCCATTTGTGAAACTCAGCCTCTCGTTGGTTTCAACATCCCCCAAACCCCACTCAAATAAAGCACTGATGAGTCTGTAGTACACTTTAAACATCTTGGGGAGCTGAAGAAGCAGGGAATGGAGGCGAGTAATTTATGCTACAGCACTTAAAACAACTTTACATGGAACCCCTATGATACCCCTATTCTTAACATGTTCTTAAGCCCTCCCAGGGAATTCTCACAGTCCCTTGCCCCCTTTCACTCCAAGTGGTTTATTATGACATTGACTTAGATCATAATATCAGCCAGGTGTCTAAATTGAAAGTCACACACAATGCTGCTGCTGCCCTCTGCCACAACACTGCAAGAATTCCCCAACATTGGCCAGATAATGGTGGTTCATGCCTATAATCTCAGCACTTTGGGAAGCTGAGGTGCGAGGATCACCTGAGCCCAGGAATTTGAGACCAGCTTGGGCAACATAGTGAGACCTCCTCTCTACTAAAAATACAAAAATTAGCGGGGCATGTGGCATGTGCCTATAGTCCCAGCTACTTGGGAGGCTGAGGTGGGAGGATCCTTTGAGCACCAGAAGGTTGAGACTGCAATGAGCCATAGTTGTGCCACTGGCCTGGGTAACAGAGCAAGACCCTGTCTCAAAAAAAAAAAAACAAAAAACGGATTCCCCTGCCATCATTATATCATTATTTTTTCACCCAGAGGCTGAAGTGAGTTCTTCTGATTGGTTGGGCCAGATCATGTGCCTGCTCTCTAACCACAAAGGAGCCTGGGAAAATGTGTAATTGTCCTGTTTAGCTTTTATAGTGAAAAATAGTCTCTTCACACAAAAATTCATATCACAGAGGAAACATAGGAAGGAAACTCAGATGTTAAGAAACCCCAAGGTATAAAAAACTGCTTTTATGACTAATTTGAATAATCATCGAGACAAATGGGTAGCTCAATGTGTTCAACAAAATGATTCAAAAATTCTTAACGGATTTTCTTAGCACATGCTTTGTCTTACTATGTGAAGATTCCAGCTTATGAAGAAGAAAATTTGCAAGTTGTGCCTGGAGACTGTGAAGTGATTGATGTTCCCAACTCTTTGCTTCATTATGCACATCATGGACCTCCCAACCTTGGACTGCCTTTGTGTAACTAAGCCTTGTTTGCCTATGGGCTGGCACAATCATCAAACAGCCCACACCTCCCTCCACCCTATGAAGCAATTACTGTTCTGTAAACAAATGCTTACCTTATCCTGCAAGCTACTATTTAAAAGAAGCTTGAAGCTGAACTCTTCTTTAAAGAGAAGAGTCTTTTTGTGGTGAAAATATTGCAGTTACCTTGAAAGTTTGCATATTGGGTATTGTTAAAGTAGAATTTTCCTAAAACTATGGAGGCACCATCATAAATATACATTGCTCATGACATTTTCTGAGACTCTGTATGACCCCAGAGGGCTTCCAGTTAGAAATAAAATAGAAATGTCAAACACAAGGAGACCTCTACTCAGGGACAAGTTATATTGTATTACTTAGTTCACCCTTGGATGCCTAATAAAAGCCTGTACTTCACTCTCATGACCTCTCCCTATTCATTGGATAATCTCTTCAAACGTCTAGAGGCCAGAGGAAACAGGAAGGTAGGAGTCCATATGATATCCAAAGCTCAATCTTCCAAGCAGAATTTAAATCTGGAGGTTTTCAGTTTTTTGTTTTTGTTTTTTGTTTGTTTGTTTGTTTGTTTGTTTGTTTTGACATGGAGTCTCACTCTTTCACCCAGGCTGGAGTGCAGGGGCATGATCTCGGCTCACTGCAACCTCCACATTCTGGGTTCAGGCGATTCTTGTGCCTCAGCCTCCCAAGTAGCTAGGACTATAGGTGTATTCGACCACACCCAGCTAATTTTTGTAGTTTTAGTAAAGACAGGGTTTCACTATCAGGCTGGTCTTGAACTCCTGACCTCAAATGATCCACCCACCTCAGCTTCCCAGAGTGCTGGGATTACAGGCACGAGCCACCGCACCTGGCCCTTAAACCTGAAGGTCTTAATGATCAAGATGGCCTGGCAGATATGTTTTCTTCGGCCTGGATATATATCTTCAAAAAAACTTTCCATTTTAATATAAAACAAATAGCATTAACCATATAATGATGTTTATATTCAACAGTTCTTTGCGTTTTTCTTTATAGTTTCATCACTCAAGTGTGCATAGAGCCTACAGTTTAGTCTTGCCCATTTAAAAATGTTGGTATGTTGTGGTCCCAGCTCCTTGGGAGGCTGAGGCAGGAGGATTGCTTGAGCCTAAGAGTTCAAGGTTGCAGTGAGCTATGATCTCACCACTGCACTCCAGCCTGAAATCCTGTCTCAAAAGAAGTTGGTGTGTGTTTTAAGCCATTGCAAGTTGCTTACAGGTTGCTTTTGTAATTACCCAGCAGGTTCTTACTGTTCCCTACCCCGACCACCCCCGTACAGACAAAACCAATTTACTGAGTCTGTGGTATTGCGGTAAAGAAAGGACTTAATTAATGCAGGGCAGCTGAGTGAAAGGACTGACATTATCACTCAAATCAATCTCCCTGAGAATTCAGAGGCTGGATTTTTGTGGATAATTTGGTAGACAGAGGGCTAGGAAATGGGTGCTACTGATCGATTGGGGATGAAATCATCAGGGTATAGAAAACGGCCCTCATGTGCTATGTCCACCTCTGGGTGAAGGCCACAGGAGCACTTGAGCCATGAGTCACAAGTCTGGGTGGGGTCAGCTGGTTGCCAGAATGCAAAAGGCTGAAAAACATCTCAAATGACCAATCTTCAGTTCTATAATTGTGATCTTATCTGTAAAAGCAATTGAGGAAGCCACAAATCTGGTGACCTCTGGGTACATAACTCCTGAGCAGCAAGAGATTATAGAAACTATACCTACATTTTAGCAGAATTCACACCCCTAATTTAGAATTTTAAACTTGTGGCCTTTCATTAGTCTTATAAAGGCAGTTTCAGCTCCCAAACAGGGAGGGGATAAGTTTTAGAGAGGGGCCATTATCATCCTTGCTTCAAGGTTAAACTATAAACTAAATAGCCTGACCTATGCCCAGGAATAAGTGAGGACAGCCAGGCTGTGAGGCTAGAAGCAAGATGGAGTCAGCCATGCTAAGTTTTTCTCACTGTCATAATCTTTGCAAAGGCAGTCTCACTATCATTTCTTTCTCTTTATTTTTCACAATTTATCTGTTGAGGAACCTGAGTCATCTGACCTGATTTCTCCTGGGTTTTGCTAATTGCTCACTTTTAGTGCAGCTCAGCACATACCCCTGTCCTCTGTATTTCCCCAATGGGCAGCTGGGTCTAGAGGTCTGATCAGACTCAGGTTTGACCACTTTGGCTAGCCCACAAGTGGTACATCGGGAGACAACTGATGCTCATTTTCCTTTCGTGATGTTAGCAGCCATGGATGCTCAGTGCCTAGATTCAGTAATTTGTTAGGAGACATAAATGGTGGATCCTAATTCAATCTGTTTGTTTTTTTAAATGTATTAGTAGGACTGCTTCTATAAAGAGACATTTCCCCTATAGTTCATACAGGAAAGACAGAACAAATACTTAATCCATCCCTTTTATTTACCAGATTTCCAGATAATGACTGGCTTCCTAATTTCCCAAGCTGACATATATGTGTATGGCAGGGGGGAAGTAATTATGAGTGTGTGTATTTAAATATTAATATATATGATGAGTTTTAATTCATTTTAATTATGATTCTTATTGAAACTTACATGGATTCATCTTTGGCTGGTGGATGGTCTTTCAGCTGGTACCTGCATCCATTAGATTATATTGGTTTTTGGTGACTTCTTTGCTACTTACTATGACAAGATATCCCAGATTTATTGGGCACTTCTGGCCTGAGACCTGAAATCTGCCATGTCACAAGAAGTCCTGATTCCTTCTAATAGGAAATGGTACTTCAATACCAAAATCTGTGTTCCAAGGATGTTCACTGATACTAGTTCAGCCATTATTTCTAGGCCTTTTCAGTAAACAGAGCTAGAAAATTTGCACACTGTATTCATACTGATACTTCTAATTCAAATTCAGAACTACCGGGTTTTACTCAATTTCCTTCCTAGTATGTCTTTATCTCCATCCATCCAAAGTGAGTGTCCTGGTTTCCTGAGTACTTAGGAGATAAGATTAGAATATCCTATGATTAATCATTTGTTTTATCTCACATTACCTACTCAACAGTCTCAGAAAGACAATATAAATACTACCATCACAAACATGACTACTGGAAACAATTAGAAAAAAATCTGCATATATTCTCCACATTGTCCTCTGAGTTTTTGTAACTATATTATATTTTCAGATTAGATCACCGTTGCATACCTTACTCTCCATTCTAACCTTCATTTGATCTTAGTTTCATAAGGATACACATTTAATGCTCACTGCCAAACCCTTATTATCAATGGCTCTTTGGTTATTTTGCTTATCTGAGGCTCATTCTCTAGTAAATCCCTGAAGAAGTGCTCATTTTCTTGAGTTCTTGATATCGATGAGTTACTTATGTCCTTCGTACATAGAAGTCAGTTTTTCTGGAAAAAAAAAATCTTTGCATTGTATTTTCTTTCCTTAAGTTTCTTAAAAATATTACTTTGTTTCCTGCTAGCATAAAGCATAGTTGTCAAAAAGTCTGGTAATAATCTAATTTTCCTTTCCTTTATAAGTTATTTGTTTTTCTGGCTAGATGCCTAAATAATTTTTTCTTCTTAAAGTGCAGTAATTTTACCAGAATATAATTTGGTGTTGGTCACTCAAGCATAATTTTTCAGGTATGCTATGTGTTTGTGTTCTTTCTATATGCAGATTTAGGTTGTATTATCTGTATCATTATTTCAGAAAAGCTTTGAATTATAGTGTCTCGTATTTACTCCATTCCCTTACTCTGGTTTTCTTTTTCAGGAATATCTACTAGTATGTAATATTCTATGCAACTGTTCAATATTTTCATTTTCTCTCAAACATCATTTGTCTCTTTTTTCTACTTAATTAATTAATTAATTTAGAGAAGCAGTCTCACTATGTTGCCCAGGCTGGTCTTGAACTCTTGGGTGCTAACAAGCCTTCTGCCTCAGGGACTATAATACTTACCACCCCATCAGGCTTACTTCTTTTTGAGTTTTAAAATTTTCCTACTTTTTACTTTCTGTTTCTCTTGAGGTATTTATGATGCGTTGTACAATTGACCCTTGAACAATGTGCCCCACCACCACTCCACGCAGTCAAAAATCTGCTTAGAATTTTTGACTCCCTAAACCATTGTTTTTTTAACTTTTATGTTCAGGAGTACATGGGCAGGTTTGTTATATAGGTAAACTTGTGTCATGGAAGTTTTTTGTACAGATTATTTCATCACCTAGGGTATTTTGTTTTCGTTTTCTTTTGTTTTGTTTTGTTTTTTGAGACAGAGTCCTGCTCTGTCACCCAGGCTGGAGTGCAGTGGCGTGATCTTGGTGCACAGCAACCTCTGCCTCTGGGTTCAAGTGATTCTCCTGCCTTGGCCTCCAGAGTAGCTGGGATTACAAGTACCTGCCACCACCATGCCTGGCTAATTTTTGTATTTTTAGTAGAGACGGGGTTTCATCATGCTGGCTAGGCTGGTCTTGAACTCCTGACCTCAAGTGATCCACCTGCCTTGCCCTCCCAAAGTGCTGGGATTACAGGCATGAGCAACTGCACCTGGCTGGTCATCTAGGTATTAAGCCTAGTATCCATTCGTTATTTTTCCTGATCCTTTCCCTCCTCCCACTTTCCACCCTCTGATAGGCCCCAGTGTCTAGTATTCCCTTCTATGTGTCCATGTGTTCTCATCATTTAGCTCCCACTTATAAGTGAGAACATGCAGTATTTGGTTTTCTATTCCTGTGTTAGAATACCAGGGATAATGGCCTCCAGCTCCATCCATGTTCCTGCAAAGGACATGATCTCATTTTTTTAATGGCTACATAGTATTCCATGGTAATATGCAGCACATTTTCTTGATCCAGTCTACTATTAACGGGGATTTAGGTAGATTCCATGAATTTACTATTGTGACTAGTGTTTAAGTGAACATACACGTGCATGTCTTTATGATAGAACGATTTATATTCTTTTGGCTATATACTCAGTAATGGGATTGCTGGGTTGAATGGCAGTTCTGTTTTTAGGTCTTTGAGGAATCACCACACTGTTTTCCACAATGGTTGAACTAGTTTACACTCACACCAACAGTGCATAAATGTTCCTTTTACTCTGCAACCTTGCCAACATCTCAGTTATTTTTTGACTTTTTATCATAGCCATTCTAACTGGTGTAAGATTGTAGCTCATTGTGACTTTGATTTGCATTTCTCTAAAGATTAGAGATGTTGAGCTTTTTTCATATGCTTGTTGATCACATGTATATCTTCTTTTGAAAAGTGTCTGTTCATGTCCTTTGCCCACTTTTTAATGGACTCCCCAAACACTTAACTAGTAATAGTCTACTGTTGGCCAGAAGACTGACTGACAACATGAACAGTTGTTATCACTTTATAATAACAGTTGTTATCACTTTTATAATCACTTTAATTACTTTATTGGAGGTTTCATCAGGATGATAACATGAGGGAGTACAAAGAGACAGCCGAGCCTCCTGAGTTATTGTGCAGAGATGGGAACAATTAGTCATGGAAATTTGAGGACAGACAAAGGTTTTCGGAATCAGCTGTCATCATTGCTCATAAGTTACAAAGAGAACATTCAGAGACAGACAGGAACGTGGTCTGGACAGAAAACAGTGGTGGGTGGGAGGAAGGTGGAGGGCTGTTGGTCAGTGGAGAAGAGGGCATCCGGCACACCTGCATTCCGAAGGTGGAGGGCTGCAGGTGATGGGTTTGTGGATCAAAGATATGGACTGTAGAAAGTGGATTTATGTGACTGGCTCTAAACCTCTCTTCCTCCCTCCATTCAGGCTGCTTGATTTCCTTCCCTGTGTCCTAAGGGAAATTTAGGGATCCACAGAAGCTGTGGATGCTAAGACAACTATCAGCCCACTGTGACCCTGGGCTCTGATCCACAAACTAGGCTTTAGATTTATCCCAGAGTAGAACCTGCAGCTTAAACCAAGTTTTAACCCTGGAAATTGAAGCAATACCCCATGCCCAATCCCTGCTTTGTTGATCTACTAGAGTCTCTAGTCCAGTGATTCTCAATCCTGCATGCACATTAGAGTCATCGGATGGCTTTTAAATATACCAATCCCTAGATTTCACCCCAGACCAAATGAATCAGAATCTCTGGGGATGTGATTTGTGCATCGATATATTTTTAAAGCTCCCCAGGAGCATTGGTTATCTGATACCATATAGCAAATTACTCCAAAAATGACTTAAAAGAAAAAATATGTGTCGTCTCCCCATCTCTGTGGATCAAGAAGCTAGGGAATGTTGTAGCTAGGTAGTTTAGGTTCAGGGTCTTCCATGAGGTTGCAGGTAAGATGTCATCTGGGGGCTGGAGGATCTTTTTCCACACGGTTATTTTATATGGCTGTTGTTAGCAGACCTTAGTTACTTTCCACATGGACCCCTCCACAAGGTTGACTGAGCATCCTCACAACATGGCTGCTGGCTTTTCCCACAGAAAATAATCCAAGAAAGAGCAAGACAAAGCCACATTGTGTTTTATGACCCAGCCTTGAAAGTCACACTCCATTATTTCCACAGTGTCCTCTTGGTTACATAGGATAGTCATATTCAGTATGGGAGGGACTACACAAGTCCTGGTACACAAGGAAGCAAGTTTCTCTGGGGGCCATTTTCAAGGCTAGCTACATACCAGGCATCTCTAATGTACAGCCAGGGTTGAGAATCACTGCTTCTAGTCCCTTTGGGGCTGAGGCCCTGCCTTTGTCTTGTTTAACTCAAAGAGGGGGCCTCCCTGGGACATTTCCCCTTTAATAGATTTAATGCGTTAAGCTCCTGGGATAATCAGCATTTTATTGTGGGGGGCACAGAGAATGGGAGAATGTGGAGCTTTTGGATCCCTCTCAAAAGCATACCCATATTACCACTTACAAAGCCCTTTCATAGTTTTCTCTCATTCGATTCTGAAGCAGGCAAGACTTATTAGTGTTTATTCTCTTCACACAGCAGCCAGAATGGTTTTGGTCTTTTTAACTGTAATGGATACTTTTATACATAATTCTTTGTTCTTCTAGCAGATTATTACCATGGGGTAGATTCTGCAGCATGAAAATAGTTGTTCAAATCTTTGTTTTCCCCTGTACAGAGGCCGGAGTATTTTTGCAGTTTGGTTGTTTTTCCATCTTATTGTTTATTTTATTTTTAGCCTGTGAATCCAATCATTCCACTTCTGTTTAAAATTGAGCAATGATCTCTCAACAATCACTGTGGTAAGTCCCAATTCCTTCTCCTGATGGATGGGCTGCTGCATCACTGACCCTTCTCTTGTCCTTTACCCCAGCCTCATGTCACTCCATTTTGCACTTTTATAACTGCTTCTGGCCATGTAGGCTTAACTGCAGCTCCTAAAGTGTAAGAATCTATTCCCCTCCACAGGGCCTTTGCTATTCTTCCAAGTGTGACTCAGATAACTTACCCTTTGGGTATTAGCTAAAAGTCATTTCCTCAAAGAGGTATTCCCTGATTCCCCAGCCTAAAAGTTTCTTCCATAGCACCCTGTTCTTTTCCATCATAACATTTATTGCAAACTGCAGTAATGTACTCATTTGTGTGATTACTTGTTTATTCCCACTAGACTAGAAGCTTCATGAGGACAGAGATCATGGACTTTTGTTTGCTGCCTGTCCCCTAGGGACTCCCTGGCATACATTAAGTGCTCATAAGGTACTTCTTGGATGAATATTTGTGAATTGAAAAACAGGGCCAAGAAGGATTTAGAGATGTGCTCAAGACTTCCCGTCCAGGTAGCAGGACACCTACCTGGCTCTGATGGCAGATTTATTACATTCAGAATCCCCACTCACACCTGGTATCCATCCTATCCTGGAATCCCCTCATGTGGAGAAGTGTCTATAACACCTGCTCTAAAGCAGGCTTCAAGGTCTCTCCACCAACGGAACAGACAAATTTCTGTGGTGGTCAAGAGTTTGCCTCAGCCCCAGAAAGTGATGATTGGATTTTTGTGTTTTGGTGCAAAAGCCTCTTATCGAGTAACCTTGAATCGTTCTACCACAGACCTTCTCATTATGAGCATTCACGTCTCTTAAAATGGTCCTATGCATTCCCATCTGGCCTTTAAGAATGCTGCCAGGCAGCCTGTCCATAAAGGTGAAGTGCACTAGCTATAATTATTTAATAATCCCCAAAACCACTGGGCTGTTTCTTCCATGATCTGTGTTCCTGCTGCTCTCAGAGCATGTCCAGCACAGCAAAAAAAAAAAAAAAAAAAAAAACAAAAAACAAACAAACAAACAAAAAAAAACCGTAGCTCAACAACAGCCTCAACAAGCCTTCACTGTCCCTGGGCACTAGTCAGATGCCCTGGGTGGCTGAGTGGCAGGTTGCAGAATTCTGGGAAACACAGGAGGAGCAGAAGTGAAGTCAAAGCCCTTGCCCCTGCTAGCCCCTCTCGCTCCAGAGTCCCTGCACTTCATCTGCCACCCTACAGCCATTTTTGTTGGTGTCACACCTGACACAGTCTCCTAGGGGCAGGCCAGGATCTAAGTCCTCTCCCCATCAAGATATGCCCATCCTGGGAGTCACCTGCATGTTTTATGTGCTGTAGAATCTGTCAGTGGATGTCTCAGAATGCCCAGATAGAGGACTTCACAGCCAGAGTCATCCCTAATAGCCATGCTAGGACACCATGGAAACTCAGATTCTCTGATCACTGGTCTGTCCCCTTCTTGACAGGTAGTTTATGATTCTCCCCATCCCTTCTGTCTACTCAACCTTCCCTGATGACCATCTCTCCATATCCAAATCCTACTCATCCTTTGAGGCTCAAATTCTGCCTCCCCCATGAAGTCCCCTCATTCCTGCAGCTGCACGCAATCCCTCCATCCTCTGAACCCCCACAGCGCTCTCACTCCATCTCCCCAACGATCCTTGAAACCAATTTCCTGCTTTCTAATCATATTATTTTTGCACATATTTTAACAATTCCTTTCCCCCAACTATTAATACATCTCTCTCATTCATAACTGCCTGTCTGTGCTCTGCAGAGACAATATGCCATGACAGAAAGATCACTGGCTTTGGTGTCTGACAGAATTGAGTCAGTTTTCCCTTTTTCTCCTTCTTCTCTTTCCTTTCTTCCTCCTGTAAATATTTCTCAAGGTCTCTATGTGCCAGGCACCATACGGTGCCCTAGCAAGACAATGCACAGAACAGACACAGTCTCTGCCCTCGTGGAGTTTTGAGGCTGAGTTTTCTAATTCCAGTCCTTTAATGACTGGCTGTGTGACTTGGAAACGTTGTTTCATCTCAAAGAACCTCAGTTTCCTCATTTACAATACTGGGCTTTATAATAATTTTCTTCTAGGATTGTTGGGAAAATTAAGTGGAGTGATGTGCATAAATTATTTCATACTTAATACATGGTCAATAAATGTAAATTTTCTCTCCCTATTCCTCATGTAGAGAAAAATCTCTGGACATTCCAAGAGGTCCACTGACAGATTCTGCAGCATCAGAAGAAGGTGCAGGTGGCTCCCAGGGTGGGCATATTTTGATGGGAAGAGGACTTAGACCTGGCCCGCCCCTAGGAGACAGGGTTGGTATGGCACCAACAGAGGTGGCTGTGGGGGTAGAAGGTGAAATATAGGAACTCTAGAGCTAAAGGGGCTAGTGAGGGCAGGGATTCAAGTGTGTTTGTTGAAAGAGAGGAAGGAAGGACTAAAGGAAGGAAGAAAACGGAGGTGAAAAATAACGGAAGTTGAGCCGAGAACTTTCTCTGCGTTGCCAGCACTCACGGTGCCCTTTTTGCTTTCCTGTCTGAATTTTAAAAGGAGATGTTAATTGCAGCCTGCAAGAATCAGCTCCAGATAAAGACATTAGCTTCCCAAATTATTTTCAGGTTATCCCATGTGCAAATCCAGTCACAGAGCCAGAGCTGGGGCCTCTGCCATAAAGTAATTACACTTTTTCTTTTAATTCCTCCAGTGTTTTCAGGGTCCCTAAAAGCTGCTGCCCCTGGGCTCCCCACTGAACTTCTGCCCTTCATATTTATAACCCCCTAGTTTCTCTCCTTCCTGGTTTCCCAGACAGTGGTGCAGACAAAAGGACCATTTATAACAGCTTTTCTGACAGCTGGACATTATTTAATTACAACTTCTGGCAGCCACATGGTGTGCTGGAGGCTATTTAAAGTTCTAGGTGGCAGGAGGAGAAATGGGAAAACTTATAACCCTTGGGGGACAGGAGCGAGGAAAGCCAGTGTGGGCAGTGACCAGAACAGACCGTCAGGCCCCTACTCTGAAGTGGCATTTCTCAGAGCCCCAACCTATGGCATCGGAGCCTCTGTGGAAGAAGACAGAGATGATGCCAGCCCTCCCCCCGCCCCACACCAAGGCATCTCCTGGGGCTGGGGGTGGTGTTGCAGAACCAGCAGCAACCAGCTGAATAGAATTGTTTGTCCAGATCAGCCATCCGTGTTTTACAGAACAAGAAACTGAGGCACAGAGAAAACAAAGGAGTTGTCTAAAGCCACACAGTAACTGGTACAATTCTGAGGAAGTCTCGAACCTTCTTGCTGCCTCTGTGAATGAGCAGCACCTGCCCCACCTGGTTTTCCACATAGAAGTCACACACTGACCAGTGTCATCCTGAAGGGCTGAGCTGCCTCATGAGTTACTTTGGATACAAACAAGAGTGTGATCATGGGTGCCAATGTTTGGTCATCTGGTCAACCCCAAGAGAGTCACTGGTTTTCCATTGAGCTGCAGCAGCCAATTTGCTGAACCCTGAGTAGCTACAACCAGGACAAGGAGAGAGGACTCCCTCACAGTAGAGCAAGGACTAAGGAAGGCAAGTTTACCATAGGGCGCTACACCCTGGAGAAGGAAGGACAAAAGTATGAACACAAATCGTAATAATGTTGATCATAAAAGCTCCAGGGGCTGAAAGCTGTTATCACCATCAGTATTGTTACTAGTAGCGGGTCACCCTATGACCTTTCTATGAAATATACATTATTTACATGATTTTTGCATATGAGGAAATGGAAGCTCCAAATAATTAATCACTGCCTGTAGCACCCAGTCACTGATAGGACCTGATTCAAACCCAACTCTGATTTCAGCACTTATCATGTTTTCACCATACCAGTAGTTCTCAATCCTAGTTACATGTTAGAAATCCCCAGTGAACATTTAAAGCATACCAAGACCTAGACCTTACCACAGATCAATTATATCAGTATCTCCTAAGGCATGGTCCTGGAACCAGCCAACGTGCATCACAACATCCACGCTGGTAACAGCCCCCAGCAGTAGGATATCTGAAGTGTGACACACTCCCATCACCACCTCCCCACTGAAGCTAAAAGCATCTCAGATGGCCACAGCAGGCTGATGCTTGGTGGCCAGGGCTGTGCAGCATCTAATGACCTCTGCTGATCCCAGTTCCCCTTGTGGTTCTGTTGGTTGCTCTGCTGACATCAGCTTCCTGACTGTAGTCGCCGTTCCTATCACTGTCCCTAGAGAGCATGACCCAGGCATACCAACTCTGGCCAGTCCATGAATCTTAGCAGCCCTTAGCAGCAGACTGACGTCCTTGTCGGTGAGTCTAGGCTGGAGATTAGCATGCAAAAGGTTGATTAGAGCCTGGTCTGAAGATCAGCACCTGTGAAAGGAAAAAAGAGGCATTAGGAGTAAGTCTCTCTGTGTTGAAGGGGGATGTGAGTGATGTACCACAGCATCCACATCAGCCCTTAGCAGAGGGCTGAATTTGTGTGGGATCCCAGGAAAGACCCTCGTTTCCAGAGAGTTGGGGAGACTGTACCGGAGCACAGCATGGAGCCACCATGGGCAGGCCTACTGTCAACTACCTCACTTTACGATGGCATTGCAACCCTGCTGCCCACCCAGAGCTTCACTTAAGTTCCCTCAGGGGCTCAGCTAAAGACAGTTTGAGGGACTTGGCAGATCAGCACTCCCAGTCAGTCTTTACGAGAGTTTTTGCATCGCCTGACATGTCCTGCTCTCTCTTTCCCAGGGTGGAGCTGTGGGGATGGAGATTGCCTACAGGAGCAGTCTTCTCCCCTTTATTCTACCAGCATCTGGGAGCCAGTCACCATTTAGCTCATTTCAGCCTCAGGAGCCAAGACAGAAGTTTCCTGCCCTTGAGAAGTTCACAGGGAAATGGGGGAGATAAAAACAGAACTTGCAATGAAATTGCAGTGCTGCCGTTAAAATGGCATGCCTACAGAAGCAGCTGCTCAGGAAGGAAGTGATTTTCTCCATCTGGAGGCAGGTCAGGGGAGAGGCTGTCATGTAAGAAAGGCTTAAGGAATATGTTGAAGTGCTAGAACAGGATTTTGAAGAATGAATAGAAGTTTGCCCAGTAGATGCTGTGGGGAAAAGCATTCCAGATAGAGGTCTGTGCGAAGGCTGGGGCTCCAAACCTTCAGACTTTTACCAAACAATGTGTGCTTGGTTAGTGTTGGTTAGGTGACAGGGTGGTAGGGGTCAGGGACCCAGGAGAGGAGGCTGGAAGGTAGGCAAGGGCAGAAAATGGAGAGGTCTATGACCTTGCAAAGGAACCTGGACCTTGCCCTGAAGGCAATGGCTTTCCACTGAGGAGCAGCATAAGCTGTCACATTTTTTAAATGCCTGACATAGCAAAGAGGATTCTCTGTCCTATTCTCCCCTGATCCATCTTCTACTTCCTGCCCCTACCGTAAACTCAAAAACAAACCGCACTTTCGCCTTCTGCTGCGCTAATTTCTCTTTGTCTATCCCAAAGGGGATAATTAGAAAAAAAAAAGTCAATACACTTTACTGCACCTGTTATCACCAACTCCTTACCTTCATGGTTGTTGAGGCTTCTTCACTGAACAGCCAGATTCACAGTCACAAAGACTGTCATACTGGAAGCTTCTTGGAAGTCATCTACTAGCCTTTCTTGGGGCCCACTTTAAAGAGGAAAGCTCTGATGCTTACAGAGGAGAACTGCCTTCCCCAAGGGCACACAGATCATCAAGAATACGGATGGGACTCGCCCAGTTTTTCTTTTCTATATTTCAAGTCAGCTCATTATATCCCTGTTCTGTGGAGAAATGTCAGTCCTGAACAAAACTGTGCAGTTGGAAATTTTGTCTTCCAAGCCCTTCCCCTGAAGCCTTTCCTGACTGTGCCCTCTTCATCCCGCTGTGGTCCTTTTACTTATTCCCAGCTCCCCAGCTCACAGAACCTTCCTGGTGTCCAAGACCTGTTCTAGAAGCCCACCCTGCTCTCTCTGAGAAAGGCTCCTGCTTCTCCTCATGACCTTTTTTGTACTACCAAAACTACACTGCTCCATGTTCCATTCCCTCCACTACCTGAGTGCTTTCCAAGGAAAAGGAGAAACTTCACTAAACCAAGATCCAGTAGATAATGTTCCAACTCTACCGCTTCCTCAGACATTGTACAAACACATTAATTTCCTCATGCATAGCTAAGGTTCATGTTAAACTCTTTTTAATGTCCTTTTTATTTCTGAGACTCTAGGATTCTAATTCAGCCTGTGGCATGGCAGGCTGGAGTGAGCTCTTTTGGGCTTAAAGGAACCCATGATGTACATCTTGTCCCAACTCCCATTCTGTGTTGGTAGCTTGAAGTCAGCCTTGGGGGCAATATTTACCCCTTGGAAATAGTCAAATGCTATAAATTCAGACAATTTTAGAAGGGGTGGACTGGGATACTAGCACCCTCACTGAATCTGTCCTCTGATACCTCAATCAAAAGCAGATACCCACATTCTCACAAAGGCTTCTGAAAGCAAACAATGCGTTAACCCAAAAGAAAGTGGTATTTCTGGTAGTACCATAAGTAGATGAGAAGGTACATTTAGGGTGACACCACATGGCTTTCCATTTACCACTCTGTATCTTTGGTTCATGTTTTTTCTCCACCTTGAATTCTGTGCCCCATTCATCTATTTTTGAGGCTCAAAATTCCACTACCAAAATTTTACAAGCTAGCTTCATAAAATCTTCACCAGTTCCCTAATCAAGATTCCATTTTCCCTGTTTGGACTTGTAGAATAACTGCAGGCACACGTTTCTTTCTCCATCTGGACAGTAAGTTTCCTGAAAGTATGAACCATAGCTTTCCCACCTCCTCCCCCAAATGGGCTAACAGAGTATCTTGCAAACAATGAGTGTTCAATAAATATCTGGGACAATGAGAAGCTCAGTAGCTAGCAGACGTGCAGAAGGCATATGCTTTCTTTTTATTATGAACTACTTTTTTTGGAAATATAGTGCAGCTTATGATAATGCATTTATGTAATGAAAATGGCATATGAAGAAAAGAAAGTCTCCTCTCTCCCCATTCCTTATTCCCTCATCACCACTCCCAACTTAAGGTAAACAGTATTACCAGTTTTATGTGTATCCTTCCAGAAAGAGTCTAAACTTATATAAGCACCTGTGTCTGTGAATGGACCATTTTATTTTGCACAAATGGAACCACACTGTTCTGTAGTTTTTTTCATTAATATATCTCAAAGATAGTTTCATCAACACGACTAGACGAACCTCATTCTTTTTCAAGGCTGTGTGTTAGTCTTTCTTTTTGATGAATCGTATTTTATGTGACCAGTCCTCTACTGATGGAAATTTAAGTTGCTTCCTGTCTTGGATATTTCCAAAAATGCTACAATTACTATCCCTGCACATCCATCTTTGCCCACGTGTACAAGTATATCTGTGAAAAACATACTTTAAAAAGGAATTGCTGGATCAAAGAGGAATACGTTTTTAATTTCAATAGCTATTGCTGTATTTTCTCCCAAACATATAGAGACCTGAAACGCTGCTATCCCTCCAGCAATCTTTATCTGCTTCTTCATTCTTGCCTATTGCTCGCTTTCACCCTTTCTGGCATTAGAAGCCACTGTCATGATGTTAACAATAGTTCCAGAAACACCCAGGAAGTCACAGAACTGACAAGCTTTGTGCCGCCATGGAATGGGGTTGGTCAAATTCCTCATCCCTCAAATAAGCCTCAGCAGGTGTACCTCTTGACAGTATTTCTTTAAACACAGCCAGTTCAGTTTCTCTAAGCTGCTTCTCCTCATTGCCTATAGATCAACGCCAGGATAGAGAGGAGACCCAGCACTCATTTATGAGTCACCTTGGCCACTCCCTCCAGGGCAAGGAAGAGGGACGCCAATGGGGGCAAGCAACACGTCCCCATCTGTCTCTGGCAGGCAAGGTGTGGGCTCCCTCTTTCTCCGAAGTCTCTGTTTTTTGTTTTATTAACAGAGAGCACACCTTTATTTTCCAAGGTAGATTTTCAGTTTAATGCTGCATGTCACACGTGAAGAGACACAGGGAAACTGAAGATTAGGATGGAGTTTGGTGCTACACAGGTGCTATTAAGTCATAAACCCATAAAGTCCTGAATCCTGCCCTTCGAATATCTACTCTGCACTGTGGAGTTTCAAACTAGGAAGTTATTCCCAGAGATGACTGGAAAGATAAACAAGGATATTCTTTTCACAGCTGGGTGAGTCCTTAAATGTGCTTGACAGTCACATTGGAGCGTGGCTGCACGCACACATGCACACACTCACATGCTGACAGCCAGAGTGGGGCCTCTTGCTCCTGATTCCAAGATAACTGGGTCCGCAAAGTAGGGCTGACTGGGCCGCAAGCACAGAAGGGGTAGAACAGAGACAGCCTAGTTGAGCCCGCCCTAGAGACTCCAGTCCTGCCTGGCCTCCTCACTTCACAGCGGCCAGAAGGCAAAGGGGACATCACATAGACCTTGTGGACACTTCACCCACAGAGGCCCTCCTCGTTAATAAAACATGGCCTGATGAGTGTTCTGGATCCTAAAGTGGCAACTATTCCCTCTTGAGGGTGAGGTAGGAGGGGAATGTGCAGAGAGGCAGAAACAACGGAAGGGGCATGGGCAGATGTCCTCCTCAACAGCCAGCATGCAAAGGAAAATGTGTCTCCTGAGGCGCAGACCCCATCTCTCACTGGACACCATTGCTTTCACACCCCCAATGCCTAGCATGAAAGAGCCCACTGAGGACTTGATTTGGAAGAAAGAAACCTCAAAGAGGACAAGATCACTGTCTTTTTACTGAGAGGCATTAAGGAGAAGAGCAATGAATGTATTCTGTGTGTTTCCAGGGATAGTCTTGGCAGGGTAGGTAGAAGCTACAGACAGATGTCAATCCAATCTAAGAAATGCTTGCGATAGATTGCTCCATATAAGGAATAATCTGCTTCCGGAAGTCATGATTTTGCCATCACTGGAAGCATTCAATTATAGACAGATGTGTTCTAGCAGGGTTTTAAGGATTAGGGGCTTGAGCTGGGTGGAGCTTTAAGATTTTATAACCACTGGGAATCAAAGATTCTATGAAATGTCCCTTCCTGCCAAAGAAAAACTGTGCTCGATTCCATTCAACACCTTACTCTTCCAGCATCCTGCTCGAGTCTGCACGTGTTCGAGGCCTGTCTGCAGCAGAAAGAGGAGCACAGAGCCCCAGTAAAGAGCTGCTTTTACCCAAGGAACATCCATTCCCCAAATAGAGGAGGGCTGGAACCTTTTTTTCCTTTCCTCTCTTAACAAAGTGGAACCTGGGTTAAGCCGTTAAGCCTCTTGCTCATTTAGAAGCTTGCTCACTGTCTATAGCATGGGCAGGGAGGCAGGCTGTGGCATATTGGTGAGATCCCAAATAAACATTTTATCTTCAGCCTCAGCAAAAGTGGAGAAATGGACCTTTCAGAGATGAGTGGGCTATGGAGCTTCCTATTTGCAGTGCCACCTGTTTAGAGGAGAAGGGGGACTTGTCACCCCAGTTGGGTCATCAATCTTGAAGCCTAGACCACTCCAAACCTAGGTACCCTAGAGTCAGAATTTGACAAATGGCAAAATAAACTCAGCATGTGCAGATGAATGAGGGGGGCCCCCAGCTATTAAAAAGCCATTGCCATCTTCCTGCAACTGCATCACCCATCCTCCTTCAGCTGCCAGTGTGGGCACCCGGCAGGTGCACAGACAGGCACCTGCCCTAGTTAGCAGCTCGTCCCAGGTTTACTTCTCTACCCCCACCACTCCTGTCAGGGACTGCCCTCCAGGAGTCGTGAGACCCTCAAAATTAAAACCAATAACCAAACAGCAAAGATGAAGGCCCGTGGGAGGAGGCAGAGGAGATTGGTGATGCCAAGAGCTAGTTATTCACTGGCAAGGACCCTGGAGTGCAAATGGAAAAAAGAGTAAGTGTGGATGTCAACTGCCATGATGAATGGTGCTAGCTTGTTCAATTCGTTCAGTGAGGGAAGACAATGAGAAAAGTAATGAATTCTGCTTCTATTGAGATTTCCAAATCCATGTGGTTTTAGCTTCAGCCTTGATCCCGGCCTCATAAAATGGGTGTGTGAGTGACCTCCAGAGTAGTGACATCTCAGAACATGGGCATGAGTGATACCAGGGAGCCAGGCTCAGCCAACTCTCATGTGCTAACAGCAAATGCAAGGCAGAATTGCCCTAAATGCCCTTCAGCAAATGAGCACTGAGCCCAGAGGTGCTACCTGATAGAATGGCATAAACTGCTGCTCCCCACTGTGAGCATAGGCTGCAGTTGGCCTCGCACCGCTATGGAAATAATTTTCTTTATTGAATGCAGCTCAACACCACTGCCCCCGCCAGGCCCACGAGGTTCCAGGTAGAACAGAGAGGAACACAGCCTTCTCCTCAAGTACTCTGGGTTTTTCAATCAATTCCCCAAAAGATGTCTAAACTCAGCATCTCAGCATCATGGAGACAAAACATGATCAGAATCCTTCTTTCGCTTTCATCCACTTTGCTCTCTCTGCTCTCTTATTCGTTTGATGTCTCTCTCTCTCTCTCTCTCTCTCTCTCTCTCTCTCTCTCCCCTCCATCTTTCTTTCTCTGTCTCTCCTTCTTGATTCCCATCTTGTTTTAGCTCCAGTGTGTAATATGAGGTCCCAGTTGTTTCCAACACACTACATTGACTGGCTGCTGCACGCTTGAAGTCAGTGGGCAGCAAGAGGGATTTGGAGCATCTTGAACTAAATGAATTATCTCTGTCTCTACATATCTCTCTCTCTTTTTCTCTCTCCCTCTCAGAAAAATCCAAGGACTCTCAAATGAAAATACAATTGGCTCTACGTGTCTGTGAGTTCTACAGAATTAATCTCAGATGAAAATATTCAAAAATAATAAAAATAACTCAATAAAAACAATACAAATAAAAAATATAACAACTATTTACATAGCATTTCCATTGTATTAGTTATTATAGGCAATCTAGATATGATTTAGAGTACATGGGAGGATATGGGTAGGTTTTATGAAAATACGATACTATTCCATACCAGATTTGAACATCGACAGATTTTGATATCCCGGAGGTGTCCTGGGCCAATACTGTGTAGATTCCAAGGGATGACTCCATGGGAAAGTTATCAGATCTTCTAGTCCAAGTGTGCCATGTTTTAACCTAGGCTCAGAAAGGGTGAGTGACTTAGTGCAGCTAAAGGGAAGGCAGAGATTCTATCCAGGTCCCCACAGGGCAGCATGACTGCCCTCCGCTAGGGTGAGGACAGCGCCTGGGCTGCACATCTGAATGCCACAGTCAGACGGTCAGTCCCACCGACATGTGAGGAGGGTGTCTGAATTAGCAGTAGCCCGGCTGGGAAACCAAACTGCATGTCCTGATTAGAAGAAAGGAGACGAAGAAAGAGAAGCCATGGAGAAGAGAGGTCAGAGGAGAGGAAGAGGCTCTTTGGAACTGTTTGATCTGCATATCTGGGAAACATTAAAAGATGTCATTTCGAAGAGCAGAGTGGGGCCTAATGTGATTTCAGTGACAGAACCAAATTAAAATTTTAAAGAGAAATGAAACGTGTTCAGCATTCCCAGTACAGATGGACCTTGTTAAGGACCAGGGGTTGCTCCCTCTCCCAGAGTCCTGGAAGATCCTGGAGCACCTGCCCTCAGATTCACAATGGCTTCAGTGGACACGTGAGCCCAAGGGTATCTGAGAAAGAGGAGAGCCCCGCCATGGCAGCCTTGACCCCCTCCAGAGAGGTCCAGGCAAAGCCAGTAGGCAGTTGCCGTGGTAGGAACAATGAAGAAGTGCCCAGCCGACTGGCCGATAGATAGCCTGCTCAGCTTCATCCCCCCACGGCTCCTGTCCTCCACCCCTACACTTACTTTCCCCTCCCCAGCCAATGGGCATTGCCACCATCCCAACCTAGAACATCCCCTTCCTCATTCCACCACACCCAGACCATCACTCCATCCTCTCTTCTGTACCTGCTGGATTCTCTCTGCCCTGCTCCCTCCAGCCTCCTTGCCGCCCTGCGTGGTCTAACCTCTTCCTGTCTTCCCTCCTCTTCAGGTGCAGCCTCCTAACTAGCTCCTTTTCTTAGTCTTCCTGCCTTCGATTTATGTACTCATCAAGTACCTGTCGAGTGTACCTTCCTCGTATTGGGTCTTAGGTTGGAGAGCCTCGCAGGGGTGGGACTAGAATAGCCCACTGGGGTGCTGCAGGAACAGGACTTAAGGAGGACATACTCTCGGGCTCCTGCAAGCTCAGGGCCCACGTCTGGGAGTGAGGGTCTCCTCAAATGATGCTCCTTAGGTACCTTGCTTGCCTCCCCCTCGTTCTGGCACTAAAACCAAGATAAGATAAAATAGGGTGGTCTTTGACCCTGCAGAGCTTGCATGCCAGGGAGAAACCTAAGAATCAAATAAACCCCTGAAACAACCTGGGCCAGTGTCAGAAGGAACAGGGCAGGGTGCTGGGAGAGAGCAGAGACAGGTGGGTCTGACCCAGTCCGGGGGTTGCAGAAGGTTTTGCTGAGAAAGAATATTTGAGCTGAGAGCTAAAGAATGAGTGGGATCTAATGAAGCCAAGGCTGGGAAAGGGATGGGCCAAGGCTGAACAGGTGAAAGTCTGCAGAAAGGGGTAGACAGTATGAAGACGCAAAAGGCTACTGGGAGAATGGTCGTGTTAGGATATGACTCTGGGGAGAGAAAAAAAATGGGCCTAGGCCAGGCCTTGTTGGCCAAGAGAGCCAGGCAGGAGGCAATGAGTGTAGTCTTGGTGAGAAACGGCAGCGGCTTGGACCAGAGTGGCAGCAACAGAGACGGAGATAAGTGGGCAGTTGGAGAGATAGTTAAGAGGTAAAATTGACTGTCTTCAGGCTGCAATCAGGACCAAGTTGGGGACATTTGAGAAAGCTTGTTGATTGATCGATGGTTACTCATGGATGCTAATGGCTTTAATCAAGGAAAAAGATCTCAATAAAAACAAATGATTAGTCTTTATAATAAAAACGTCAATGGGCCATTAATGAATGAATTTGCTAATTCCCTGCTGAGGCTTTCAGTCTTGAATGAGAACACTTGGTACGTTAACCCTAAGTCAGAGCTCCTGATCTGGTGCTGTGTTACGCTTCACTGGACTCTGAGAACCTTGAAACACATCCTAGGGGAAAGCATGATGCTCCCCAGTGGCACCCCCTATGTCCCCATCTCTAGAAAACCCTGCTTATCAGCCTCAGTCCTCAGAGGCCAAGTGCCTTTAAGGCGTGGAGACAGAAGCCCCTCACCGGGAACAAGTAAGAACACAGAGCGGCTTGCTCGTAGCACGGTAGCTCTGCTGCGGGCAGCAGGTAGGGGCTGTTTGCACACTCCTCTCATCTGGATTAGCCCGTAGCTGCTCTCGGCCTCCTGGCTCCTCTCACAGCTCCATTTCTGACCTACTGCTAGTTGCACAGAGCTCCTTCTTTGCACGCAAATTCACAATTCCTTTCATCTCTCTGTCCTTGGCCCTATCATAGGGCACCAACGTCTCTCCCACTTCTCATTGCTCCTCTCATGCTCTCAGAAGCAGGAAAGACGATCCAGGAAGCCTTCCTCTATGCATATGCTTATCCACCCATCCCCAGAGATAGGCCTCTATCCAGCCCAAAGACCACAGAAAAAGCAGAGAACCTTTGCCTCATCACTGACTATTTGATAGTTTTGCCTCACCAAGACCAGGATTTTATTTCTGACTATGCCTCCCCTTTGCTGTCTGATCTTGGGCAAATGATATGACCTCTCTGAGCCTTCCTGTCTGCAAAGGAAGATTCATGTGGATCTCAAAGACTGTTGCATAGAGGGGACAGGAGGCCACATGTGTGAAGTGCTTAGCCCAGTGCCTCACCTGTGAAGGCTTGCAGTAAGTCAGCACTCTCTCCCTACCCCTCTGCAGTTACCACGAACCACGTGAAGGCAGATCACGAACCATCACAATTCATGACACCCTGGTGTTCGACATCATTCCAAGAACCACGTGGGTTGGTACAAAGGTGACGGGGCGTGAGCTGCTAGACAGTTGTGCTGGGCAGTCACATAGTAAATTCTTCACCCCTTTCTTTTTAGCCTGGGAAAAAGCAATAGGAACAAGGAAGGATGAAAACTGGCCCAAGTAAGGCTCAGGCTGAACAAATCAAAAGCAATAAGCAGGAGGAGCCAGTGACCAAATGATGCAGCTTTGAGGTTTTGTTTTTTTTTTGTTTTTGTTTGTGTTTTTTTGCTTTTGTTTTTGTTTTTTGCATTTTTCTTCAGCTTTCACTCAAACCATAGCACTCACAGATTTGTTCAAACCCTAACCAAATATTTCTGGCTGGCTACTCATAAGACTGTGATCTCTCTTATTTACAGCACCCTAGAGTTGGTGAAGCCATCTCACTTTTATCTCATTTGACCCTCACAGTGATGCTGCAATATAAGGTGGTTGTGATTATCTCATTTCACAGATGAAGAAGCTGAGACTCAACATGGTCTGGCCAAAGATACCTAACTCAGTCACTTGCTCATAATCACACAGTGAGTCTATGGTAAAGCTGGTTCTTAAGCCAGGTCTGAAAATGCCAGGGCTCTTCATTTTTTCTTCCTATTGCCTCCCTGGTTCTTAAACCACTGGATCAGAATAAACCTACAATATCAAACTGCTCTCTGCACCCCACTGGAGCAGACAGATGAATGGGTGCACTCCAGGCCTGAAAGAATCGTAATACCTTCCTTTTCCTTCCCTGCCAGCTTCTCTTCCTCCAAAATCAGCCCAGCAGGAAGGCTCACTTGCCCAGTAAGGGAGGCTATTTGAAAACTCTCATTCAATTACCATTTTAATTAACATCAGATTGACATAATGACAGTCCAGTTCTGGAAATCTGGCCCGAGTTGCAACAATATTCATTTGGGGGCTCACAAATGGAGAAGCTCTTTTTCTTTCTTTCTTTCTTTTTGTTTTGTTTTTTTTTTTTTACCATCTCAAAGTTTTTCTAATGACTGGAGGACAAATGGTAACAAGCATATAATCCAGACTCAAAACAATAGGGTAGAAAATTGCTATTCTAATGAGGATTCTGAGGAGGACTGCGAGGACGATCACACACCCTAGCCCAGGCGGAGTTGGCTGCCCTGGAGTAGCAGCCTGTGTTTATTGTGGTCTGTAGCATCAACTTGGCTGTGGACATCCATGCATCATGGCCATTTGTTCATTCACTCGTAATTCACATATTCTTTCACCATTTCCTAGTTACGCTTTCATTTTCTTTTTTTTTTTTTTTTGAGATGGAATCTCACTGTGTCGCCCAGGCTGGAGTGCAGTGGCACAGTCTTGGCTCACTGCAACCTCTGCCTCCTGGGCGCAAGTCATTCTCTGCCTCAGCCTCCCAAGTAGCTGAGATTACAGGTGCCTGCCACAATGCCTGGCTAATTTTTTTTTGTATTTTTAGTAGAGACCGTGTTTCGCCATCTTGGCCAGGCAGGTTGAACTCCTTACCTCGTGATCCACCCGCCTCGGCCTCCCAAAGTCCTAGGATTACAAGCGTGAGCCACCATGCCTGGCACATGCTTTCATTTTCTTATGCGTCCATTGGCTTACCCTTCGTTCATTTATTCAATCTTCTGTTCTTTCATTTACTCACCACATACCCATTCATCCAGCAAATGTGTTATGTCGTCTTCTATGTGCCAGACATAGTTTCAATAAGTGTCTACTGGCATCCGCTTTAATCCTAGACATCTCCAGCTGGATACAAACATCTGCTCTTGCAGAGTTTACAAAACCATCCCCATCCCATGAGGAGCTGCAGAGGAAAAGGTACTATGCTGGACATCGCTACCTGTCCCACAAAGATGACACAGTACAACAGGCATGGATCAAGAGAGGAGTGACCTGAGGGCAAGCAACTTAGGGAAGGGCTTTGACGACTGTGAGGGTCCAAGGCTGACAAAAAGGAGGCAGCAGATGGAGAGGAGCCTCATGACAAGAAACAGCAATGAGACCACAGCCTGATCTGATGGGATGGGTTGGGAGGCTGGAGATGAGCCAGAGGCATGGAGCTGGGATCAGCTTACCTGGGGAGCTTGAGTCCCTCCAGAGGCAGTAGTTCTCAAGCCCTGATCTACAGAAAGATGTATTGCTGACCGAAGCTGGACTATTATTTTTTTCCCTAATTCGGAGAGAAAAATAATAAGCTAAAGTTAGGCTTCTTGCAATGAATAAGCTTTTCTCTCATATATGTTTCTAAACCCTTAGTGCCCCTGACTCATCTAGACAAGGGTCTGTCTAATATAAGAGGGTATCCAATTCAGCACAAAACACGTATTTTTTTTTATTTAGTGGAGCACATTCTGCGGCTGTGATTTCCAGGTGCTGCGGCCCCTCATCATGTTGCCCGCTGATGCTGCAAAGGGTGTCTGGTAAGAAGCCACCTAGAGAGGCCAGGCTTGGAAAGGTCAGCGTTTAGAGCCTCATTGTTACCTGTCTCAGGTGGCTACAACGTATCACATCATCATCTTTGAAGCTGACTCCTAGGCTGACCATCTGCCGATTTCCATCCATCCTCCGTGGTGTAAACTATAAGTCCAAGCCACTGTAACCGAATGAAACAGACAGGGTCCTGCTGAGGGGTGGCAGAGTGAACTGCCCTGATCTGGTTTGTACTGTTACAGGCTGGTCTGAACTGGATCAACTGGGTAGATTTGGACAAGCGGAAATTGGGGTGGGTTGAATCAAGCCAAACAGTGCTAGAATAGAAGAAACTTGACCAAGAGGCCCAGACTGGGGTGGGATCCTGGAAAATCAGTTGTTCCTAAAGCCAGACTCAGATTCATCCCCGGACTCTATTCCAGCTCTACTCATGCCCCTCCCCCAGGCATAAGATAAATGATCCAGTTCCCTTGGCCTCCTCCTCCTCCGCAAGACTCTCCTTTACCAGAGCTTCAGAAGATACTGCCGCCCACTGCGAACGCTCCTTTCCTAACAGTGATTCTACTCGATGTGGGTGAATTAATTGGTGGTGGAGGGGTGAGGGAACAAGAGAATAGGAGTACAATGACTATGGCTGAGACAAGACTGATGCCAACTTCAAGCACCTCTATCATTCTCCCCAGTTCTGGCCAAACTCCTAACATTCATGTTAAGGTTATTGTAGGGCTACCCTTGGAATTTTTTCTCAGACAAGCTGTTAAGTCTGATCTCTAGCCTCTCCCAAAGGTGGGAAGGAAGGGCTCTACATAGAGCACCTGGCTCTTTGAAGGTCACTCCAGTTTCTGTGCTGATGCCCCACTGCAGATGCCTCTCACCTCGCCTTGGGAGCCCATGCCTTGAATATTGGAGTTGATGACCTCTGGAGGAAATTCAGAACTGGAACACTGTCTTCTAAATTTATTTTTTAGACAGGGTCTCAGTCTGTCGTCCTGGCTAGAGGGCAGTGGCATGATCTCCGCTTGCTGCAACCTCCGCCTCCCAGGCTCAAGTGATGCTCCCACCTCAGCCTCCTAAGTAGCTGGGACTACAGGCACGTACCACCATGCCCACCTGATTTTATTGTATTTTTGGTAGAAACAGAGTTTCTCCATGTTGGCCAGGCTTGTCTTGAACTCCTGAGCTCAAATGATCCACCTGCCTCAGTCCCCCAAGGTGCTGGGATTACAGGCATGAGCCATCACGCCCAACCAGGACTGGAACATTCTATATACACCCTCTTCCTTGGGCTCTTGGAGCATTGCTTTGGGCATTTGCCCTGTCCTCTCTCTTCTCTCACTCTGCGGTTCCCCTCCTTCCCCATTTGTGTAGCTCTTCCACTCCACTGCCTTGCCCCTGGGACCTCAAGGTTTTCTTGATGGTTTTGCAAAGATCAAATGGGTGCTGTCTCATTTCTGGTTCTCTTCTCCAAATCAACTGTTTGTTCATTTGTTTATCACCAATTTTCACTGAGGATAAAGGTGTTATTACTCAGTGGAGAGAGGGGAGAGAAAGGAGGATAGTTATTGTATGTGTTGTCAAGCATCTAATAAGTACTGAATAGCTTTTTAAAAATTGAGTTACCTATGATACCATTATTTTACATATGCCTTGTAAGTTAACGTTTATCCTGTGCTTGAAAGATGCACAAACTGAGTCTCGGAGACATATTCACAACCAGGTCAGACCTCTTTTCACTACATTGTACTGAAGCATCCTATCTTCCCCACTACCCTTCACCTATGACCATAGCACAACATGGAAGAGATGGAACCCATGTCTGCTTGTTCCTGGTGTTCCCGCCACTGTGTCACATGGACATGACATTTGTTGGGGAACAAAAATCAGTCAGAACAGAAAAGGAAAGCCACAAAATGCAATAAGAGTTGATTATTGAATTAAGCTAGTTTCTCCTTTTTTTTAAGATAATTCAATCGAATTGATTTATGTGCATAGGTCCCACTGGTGTCTTCTGCATGTTAAACTCTGCCCAGGATCTGAACAAGAAAGGAAACTCATGGGAAGTTATTCCCCAAGGCTGTCGAGTACATGTGGCACTCTTCTTCTGAAGGGTAGGGAAGCCACAGATTTGGAACTGGTAAGGTCTGGGTGGCCCCAAATGCCTTCCCACCATGAACAGAAAAGATTTTGAAGTGACATCATCATGCTGACATTTGGATGCCATTAGGCACCTTCTCTTTGGCTGGGTTGCCAGCTGACACACTTCTTGTCCTGGCCCAGTATTTGATCCAATACCTAAGTTGACCTGGCTAGAGATTATAGGGTTGCTGCCAAGCCAAGCCAATCCCAACCCAGCTCCCAGAATTCCTTGGGCTTCCTTGGCTTGCAGGTCCTGATTTTTTTGTATTAAATTCTATTTAGAATAAATCATTTATCCAATCTAATTTTCCCCATCTGCAAAGGCCTGAAGCTCAAATTGTTTCTCTAATCAGACTGTTTTATTACTAACTTTATTTTATTAATTTTTAATTAATGTACCTGGGATCCTATAGGACTTTTCCTCTTTTCTCTTTCACTTGAAGAAAATATAAAGTTGAGAATTTTAGAAAATTGGGCCCATGCTTGCTCAGAGTGATGCATTATGGGAGTATCAGGAGGCTGGTTCTGGGGATGGGAAGAAAATATAGCACTTGAAGGGAGTCTTGAAATGATCGAGAGCCATTAGCCAAATGGATCAAAGATATTACACCGTTAATAACAATGGTTGTCATTATTTGACTGCCTGCTGGCTCTAGTACAGTTCTGAGAGTGTTAGCGTAAAATAACGGTTATTAGAACAAACCCTGAAATCAAAATGTCTGGATTCAAATCCCAGATCAGCCACTTATTACTGAGTGACCTTGGGCACTGAGCCATTGGCCTTTTCTCCAAGCTGATTTTCTTATAGAACTCTTAGTTCAATGCCCAACCCATAAGAGAACGCTCAATAAATGGCAGCTATTGCTATCATTATCTCTTTTGCTCCCACCTGCTAAAGTAGGTAATATTATCTACATTATACAAGTGAAAAAAAATTGAGACCCAGAGAAATTAAATAACTGAATTACATGGCTAGAAAATGATAGATCTTGGAAGCCAGGTTTCCTAGACTTTGAACTCAAGTCTTTCAGACTCAGAATCTGGCATTCTTTCCACAATGTTTTACTTTCTCTACTTCCTTTTCTATTTGAGAGTGGAGAAAGGCTGAAACATTGGTCTATTATAACTTTCATCATTTTCGACATCGGCAAATATGGTTTCCTGAACAGTCCCTTGATTTTCCAGAATACTCTAGGTTCTCATTATACTTGTAAACTCTTTAGGGGTAAGAATATACCTTCCACATCTTTATGGATTCCGTTGTCTTAATAAGTACTTCTCATATTGCAGGATTCCAAACATAATTTAGCAAATGCTTGCAAAGCCCTTACCATCTGCTGGCCACTGTTCTAAATGTTTTACACATTTCAACCTATTTAATCTTTGTGGCAGCTCTCTGAGGAGGCTACTGCTGTTATTCTCATCTTATAATCAAGAAAACAGAAACACAGAAAGCTTAAAAACTTGTACAGGGACACACAGCTAATAAGAGAGCAAGCCAGGATTCAAACTCTGCACAGTGCTGCATTGGCTGCATTGTGTGTTTGACAGAACAAAAGAAAGAGCAATCAGAACCTTGAGGAAAACTCAGTCTTGTACAGATAAGTCTTGGCCTACACATCATTATTTTATAATTTATGCCCCGTCCACATTGAAAGAGGAATGTTCACAGGCTGCCTTGAAAGAGCTGAAAGTGTGCATCAGGCACAGCACTTTAATGTGCTCATATCAAGTCTGTGGGCCGATGCACAAGCGAGTTCTTCTTCTGGAATATTCTTACCCCTGAAAAATGCCCAATTGCTCATCAAGCTTTACCTATATCAATTATGCTCACAGATTTTAATGTATGCTGGTGACTGAGTATGACACAGAGTGACCAATGACACTGAAGGATTTTTATTACTTACATTTCCCAAGAGGAAGGGGCACACCACTCCACACAGGGCCACAGCGGGAAACACCAGTTTGGATCCGAAGACAGAAGGAATCAGGGGAAAGCCTGGCCCAGATTCTCCCATGGAAAGAGCCTGTTTTGTGTTTTCCATGGGAAAGGCAGGGCAGGAGAAAGTTTACGATTGGCTAGTGTGAATAATGCTGGCAAGGTGGTCTCTAGCTGTCTGGCAGCTGGCCCCTGGATGATTAGAGCAGAGGAATATTGTCCCCTAGGGCATAAGAGCCAGAAAGAGAAGACGGTTCAGGGTATGGGCTCTGACCTGGTTAGTTTACATGTGAAAGGAATGCTAGCTCTAAGAATTGGATAGTCCTAGGAGGGGCGATCTCTCTCCAGTTAGTGAGGTCACAAATGCCAGAGCATCAATAACGCAGAAAGTAAGAAAAAATAGTTAATACGCTACTTTGGAAAGTGGTACCCCATTTCTCTACTCCTGTTGCCTCCTTTTTCTAATCCCATAGTATCCAGAGCAGCCCCCTACCATGCAATTCTATTTGCAATTATTCCCATGTCTGCCCTCCTCCATGGGGGCACAGACCAGGTCTTACTAGTCATTCCAGCCCTGGAGACCTGATGCCCTTGAGAAACATGTGATGATTGAATGAATGAATGAATGAATGTGAGAGAGACATGCCCTGAGCAGAGAGCAGGGAAACAGTTGTATCAGAAACAAGCTCATGCCTGTCCTTCTACTCTAATATTAGCCCAGAATGTCCTGGCATTCAAGACAAAAAAATAATAAAAACAGAAAAGAAGAAACCACATGTGTCCAGTATCTCCCACTGCTTGTCAAATAAGTTGTTCAAGTTTTTCAGAACAGGAACTTTTTTCTTGGTACTAAATTCTATGGGGTACTCGCTATATTGGGTCACAGGGAAAAGACGTCAAGTAGTAATATAATGGATAATATGATAGCCAGAAGTACCTACATCATCTTTATATGGTCATTTCATTCATCGGACTTTGATAAAACTGAAACGGTATTATGGCAACACCTATAAAAGCATTTCTTTGGGTATCTAGGCTAATGAAAGGGCAAACATTCTGCCCTCTAGGGTTCCGCAGTGTGGTAACAGGGTGCATATATTGTCGCTCTTAATGTCACTCAACTTAACAGGCATTTGACAGGAGCTGATGAGCTGTCAGGTCAAAGCTGAGCTCAGGCAAGGGTCTGGAGTACAACTGATTGGAAGTTGAGCCGTCTGCTTCAGTTGTTGCTCCTCTGTCAAGAGGTAGACAGCATTTAAGAGGCTAAAGGCAAACTGATCTGGAGGCTTAGGACTGATCCTCTACCTCTGCTCTTGTCCTGAAAGTATTGTCTGAGCCCTGACTCTTGCTCTTTTATTTATTTCTTATTACTTTGGTTTTTTTTTTTTTTTGGACCACTTTATTGAGATACAATTTACATACTACAAAACTCATTCATTTTAAGTGTGCAATTCAACAATTTTTAGTAAACTTACAGAGTTGTGGAATCATCACCGTAATCGATTAGAACATTTCCATCACCCCAGAAACAAATCCCATGTTCACTAATTTGCAGTTCACTTCCAGTCCCCATCTCCAGTTCTAGGCAACCACTAACCATGCCTCATCTTTTATTCTATCATTTAAACCTTTCCTTTCCCAAACTTGGCAACTCAGGCTGCTGAGGTCTTTTAAGCACAAATATCTCTATTTTTTATGGAAGTCAGTGGAAAAGAAATGAAATTAGTTTTCTTGTAGCAGATGATTTCACAAAACTTAAGCGTTGCACTAAGCTAGATATCCCAGTAGCCACTATTAACAAGTCGATGAGTCTGTCTATAAGTTACTGTCATTCACTGACTCATGAAGTCATCTTCTGATGTCCCAGCTGCAATTCACTAAGGGGCTTGGGCAAGTCATCTCCTCTCTCTGGGGCTTGGCTTTTTCACCAGTAAACTGTTCACCTAGATGATTGCCAAGATTTCTGCTGGCTTTAGGTTTACAAGATTCTTTAATAGAAGTACAAGGGTAATGACAGATGATGGTGGAGGTTGGTTACTTGATGAGGAAGGCTGGTTTCTTCCCTGATGACTAAAGAAGGTTTGTTTCTTGTTCAAAATGCAGCAAATCCCACACCTGCCTGGGCGATCATTTTCATTTACTCAGGTGCTTGTAGCTAATTCCACCAGACGAGGCTTTTCACTGAAGAATAACATACCTTTAAATACATTTTATTTTCTTTATTTGTTTAAAACATTTTTTCTGTACAAGTAAGATAGACAGTCTTAATTTAACTAAAACAGCACGTGGCAGCTACCCGTAAGTAAATTACTTCAAATGCAAGATAGGCTCAACCCAACTAGACAACTGATGGAAGAGAGATATAATCTTCCCAAATGGAAATGGAAAAGTGATTCTTTCTGCCTGGGGAGAAGAGTCATAAGAAGTGGAGGTAGGAAGCTGTGTGCCCACCCCCTTGCTATTCTAAATCTTCATATTCTATTAATATATAGTGAGCATATTTATATGGTGAGACACCTATATTCTGCTAAAGATGCTGAGAATAGTAACCAAAGTCTCTCACAGGCTCTGCCCGAGTATACTAATGAACTCTTGGTTAGCCCTGCATGGTCACTAGCAATGGAGGTGTGCAGTGAGGATCCAGGCTGAGCCTATGTTCATGGTAGAGGCAGCAGAACCCAACGAATCTATTAGTAGAGGTGGAAATATTTTGACTATACAAAGTCATGATCAATTCCACCAACAGTATAAAAGCATCCCTATTTCTCCACAACCTTGCTAACATCTGTTGTTTCTTGGCTTTTTAATAATCACCATTCTGAGTGGCGTGAGATGGTATCTCATTGTGGTTTTGATTTGCATTTCTCTAATGATCAGTGAAATCAGTGTGGTGATTCCTCAAAGATTTAGAACCAGAAATACCATTTGATGCAGCAAGCTCATTACTGAGTGTATACCCAAAGGAATATAAGTCATTCTATTATAAAGATACATGCACACGTACATTCATTGCAGCACTAGTCACAATAGCAAAGACATGTAATAAACCCAAATGCCCATCAATGATAGACTGGATACAAAAATAAACAAAAAATAAAGTCATGATCAAAAAGCCTTATCCAGGGTAAGGCAAGACCATTAAGTAGAAGAAAATACAGAGGCTAAAGGATGAGCCTGCGCATGGAGCCCTACATGCAATGTGGCCCCTCAGATCTAACCCCCTAGCTCCAGCCAGCTTTCCCAGTGGGCTTGAGGCTTGCAAGAAACTTGGTCCAGGAGGAGTCAAACATAGACTCAAAGGAGATCTTGCAAAGACCTCCAAGAACATTTCTGGACAACAGCTTTCTTGCCTTCTGGAAGAACATGGCCCTGGAGGAAATTGGAGTCAAAGAAGAGAATCAATTCTTTCACAATCTTATGGGTCATTCATGTCATTCAAAGATATCTGAAGCTCCTGGAAAGGTCGCACTATGGGAGAGAGACCTCTCACAACTTAATTTCCTTTTGTTACATTGTGAGCTTCATTTTCTCCCATCCTTACCTCTCTTCTATCTCTTTTCCAGGCCTGCCAAGTCCTGTTTATTAAAAGTGTTGTGTCCAATCTACCCAGCATTTAATTAAGCTGTCAAGTTGAAACGGGATTGTCTCCTGGGAAGTGAGCAAAGATTTTATGGTCATTTAATTTTTGCTTAGGATTTAAAATCCTACTTCTGGCATACTGAAGATTATTAATGAGATCCAGGAATTCTTGCCCGTTTGTGTCCGTTCTGAGATATAAATCATTAAGCTCAATTAGGGACAAGGGAAACTTTTATGGAGTTAGAGCTGAGGTGGTATTTCATAACATCTGTCCAGTGCAGCCAAGTGATGGAGGCATGACCATCAGGGGATGGGTGGGAAACAGAGGAAGGAGGTCAGGAGGGGAGCCAGCAGGTGGCAGATTTAGGGAGAAGGGCATGGAGACAAAGGAAGGGAAGGAAGAGGATAACACTGGAATGGCAAAAGATCAATGGCAAAAGTTCAGATAGACGATAAGAAAGGGAAGAAGGGGAGAGCAGAATTAGGGAGGTAGATTATAGATGGTGAAGCACACAGTAGTGCTTACCAGTAGTTCTGGTTCTCTTCTTCTTCCAACACAAGGGAAATTATGCTTCTTTAGCCCCATGGAGTTAGGCATGGGTGTGTGACTTCCTTTGGCCAGTTAAATAAGAGTGGAAGTAACAGGTGTTACTTCCATCCCGGATGAGAGCACTTCAAGGCTGGCATGTGATTTCCCTTGTGTTCTCCTCTGTAGAGTGTTAAGAGGGCAATGTCATTCACATGGCCGACTCTCTGTCAGCCTGGGCCCCTGAGTGACAACGATGTGACATCCCTCCAGTCGCCTGCTTTAGACGTGTAGTGTGCGTGAGAAATAAATCCGTGTTGTTTTAACCCACTGAAAATCCACTGAGATTTTGGAAGCGTTTGTCACCAAACCATGTTGCCAAACCATCGTAACTCAACCTATAGGCAGTTTGAAAGCAGGGCCTTGTGATTGATGGCATTTGTGCAGGGGAGGCAGGGATGGGGGGCAGGTGGGAACCAGAAGGAGTTAACAGTGAGGGCAGGTGAAAAGGAAGATCTGAACAACTTGAATTCTCAGCTCCCTGGGCAGTGGTTTGCATGGAATAAGCCTTGGCATGGAATCAAATGGAAATAAATGATTGGGTTTTTTTTTTAAGTCTTGATTGTATGCCGCTTGCATGGTTCTAAGGAGATGCTAGATCCTTTTCAGCTCTCAGAATAGAAGCTCCAGTTTTTCCCAAAAGAGAGATTGCTGGCTCATAAATCTCCCTATTATCAGGTATATTTTAGGAAGGGAGTCGAGTCAGAGAGGTCACCACCACTCGCAAATGACACAAATATACTCCAGCCAACGTTCACCCTCCAGATTTCTCTTTAGATCCTTCCCCTCAAACCCGTTTCTACTGTCCTCTAAGCTCATTTCTTTTTGCTTGGTCTTCCCATACCAGAAGACTGCTCTGAAGATAGTCCACATTGTTGAAATTTTAGGCCCTTGGCAGACTCCCTGAATACTGCTGCTTCCTTATGAGATCTTCAACAAGGACGCATTGGTGGAGCGAGGAGCCTGGCACCTCACACACAGAGAATCTCAGCCAATCTGTTAGCTCCCATCTCTCAGGTCCCTTCCATACATCCAACCTCAAGAACCTCCTATCAAGATGACTTTGCATTTAAGGAGAAAAGAGTGAAATCAGTGGGGAAACCAAATTCATTGGTTTGCAGTCTTAACTCAGACAAGCCTCTTCACTGACAAGGAAGAAATTAATAATGCATGGTCCAGAACAGACATCTGGCCCAGACCTGTGCAGACAGGTCTCTATGGTAACCCAGGTCTGCTTATTTTGTTTCCTTCTCAGAGAATTTCTTGGAAGTTAACTAATGAGGCAGATAGGGTCCCAGGCTTGTCTGCAGAGTTCACTTTTCTCTTCCCCAAAGAGATGAGTTTTTAAGTGCTGTGTAGGACAAAATGGTGGCTACACTGAGACCAGAGATGGTGCAGTCCTGGCCATCACTATCATGGTGCGTGCACACACACACACACACACACACACACACACACACACACCCTCCCTTTAGGAGAGCCAACTCTTGGGCAAGGCTTTCTGCCTTTGGCTTTCTCTCCCATCAGAAATGCCAGAAGGCTGAGAAAAGGAAGCTTATGATGACATTAAGGGGAAGGGGTACCACAGAACTTGACCACACTGAAAGCAGAAGCTGATTCATAGTCACTGATGAGGTCTGGGCACTATGCCTGCATATGGTCACCAGCATGCAGTGGTGAACAGGCCATACTGGGATCTAGATGGTGAGAGGAGATATTTTTGGTTCCTAACACCACCCAAGGATGGAGAGCAGGTTGGTCTAGGTCAGAAATGAGTGTAAAAGAGGGAGGTAGAGTGGGAAGGGGGAAGTAATCACCAGGGATTGCAAGGATGAGCCATCCTTCTAACTGCCCCCAACTCCAGTATATACCTTTGGCTATCCTCCAGTACAGGAGTCTTGTCTGGTTGATTTCTTGAGTGCTAAGCAAACAGATTGTCAGAGATCTTTTGTTTGAAGTGAACATATTCCTTGCAATGCCATCTTGGCTAAAGGGAGATTTATAAGTAGAGCCCAGGGGCAGTAGAGAAAGATGGGCCTCATGAAGACCAGAGCTCGAGACCCAGGAAACCATTAGGAACCACGGCACTTCCAACCCCATATTTCTTTCCCTGGGACCATCTGATCCTTCATCTTCGCTTATCTCTGTGTTGTATTCTCCTCTCTCTCTCCAGCCTGCTTTTCTCCTTCTCTGGATACACAGTAGAAAATGGTCACCACAAAATGGCAGCATCACTATCTGAACCTAAATCACCTGCAAGTGAGGCATCTGTGGTGATATGGCCCAGTCTGTGACTCCCAAATTCCCAGGAGAGAGGAATGCAAGGCCCTTCACAGGGTGCCTGGCACACAAGAGGAAATCAGTAGATGGTAGTTTGCTCTGGGCAATAAGACTTGAGTTGCCATCTCGGTTTTGTCTTTAATGGCTGTGCAGCCTTAGGCAAGTCACTTCATCACTTTAAATCCTAGTGTTTCTGAAAAAGGTGGCAATCATGTTGGCTGCTGCTAGTTCTGAAGGATTTTGTGAAGATCAAAGTGAAAAGGATGTGAGGAAACTTCATAGACTCTGATGTTCAAGTGTGAAGGAGTTCATTCTCTTCATCCTCACCAACACCATCATCATCACAATCATCATCCTCCTCACACCATAATCACCATCATCATCACCACCACCATCACCATCATCATTACTGCCATCATTACCATCATCATTATTATAATCATCACCATCACCACCGTCATCACATAATCAGCCTTACTATTATCATCAGCATCATAACCACAATGACTGCTACCACCACCACCAAGAGTCTCAATGCTGTCTTGGTTCCAGTGGGTTTCCAAAAGTCATGGGCCTGAAACCTTGTCAGTTATCTCCTCCCTTTATCCAGGGTGGCTTCTGAAACTTAGATTGTGTTAACCCATGCTCTTTTATTTGTCAATTCACTCAACAAGTATTTAGTGGGCACCTACTATATTCCAGGCCCCATTCTAAATGCTGGAGATACATCAGTGAAAAAAGTAGACAAAGATTCTTAGCTTCTTGGAGCTTTCATTCTAATGTACGAGAGGGATATAAACAATAAAGACACACATGATATACAGGTAAACTCTATGATATGTTTGAAGGTGGTCAAGCCAAGGAAAAACAAAAACAGAGTCAGTTAAGATCAGGATCCTGAGGAAAGAGAATAGACAGAGGCACCTCCCTGTGGTTCCTCCATCCCCTGCACTGCTCCCACCACCATGGGAAACCACGCTCTAAGATTTTTTTCAATCATGATCTTGATTGACAAGGTTATCATTTGGCAAATACAAATCACTGTGACTCAAAAAGAATAAGATTCGATTAAAGAAAGATTTAAAAATATGATGCAGTCAATTATTTACAATAAAACTGGGATCTCAATCAACATGAAGAGCAAATCAAAGTGTTGTAGAAGTGGAAGATGGAAAGTGCCTAATGGGGCTCCTCCAGCCAGACCTAGAGCCATGCCCTGAGCGTTCTTGTTGCACTGATCTTGTGCTGATGGGGTGACGGAAGGCTGATGAGTCTCTTTCTCTAGGGTCCCGAGGACTATCTCTTGGCCTCTACCCTGTCCCAGAACCCCAGGAACTTCTAGTCAAAATGAAAAGTCAGTCCAATGTTCTTCAGAAGAACTTGCTCCACCAGCTCCTCTCCCCTCACATGTCTATATCATTCCTCTAAGTTTCCTGATCCTGCCACCAATCTCTTATCTTTAGACTGTCCCACATTTCCACCAATTCTTTTCTTCAATTGTCCTTTACTGAGCACCTACTGCATATAAGGTCCCCTACTAGTTACAGGGACTACAGAGCAGAGTGGCTTCTACCAAAGGAGCTCACATCCTAAGACAGACAAAGAAATGGACCTTCACAAATGGTCGGCCTGGATAAGTGCTTTGACAGGGTCATACACAGTGCTAGGAGAGCACTAAGGGTAGAGAAAATATATTCCGGGGAATTTGGCAATAGGCATAGTCTCTGACCATCCCCCCCCACCCCACCCCTTTAGGGTTAGGAGTCCCCTCTGAACACCACTGTTGTCTTTTCCACCTTGCATTGGAATTGTGCATTTTCTCAGCTGGCATTTTCTCACTGCCCACCAGGCAATGAGCAATCTAGGCAGGACCTGTGCTTCCTTAATAGTCCTTGTGTTCCTCCCCCACAGCACAGAGGGATGACTCAGAATATGTTGTAAGTTCTTGTGTTTGATGACATTTGTGCTGCGCCCTGAAAGATGAGTCAGAATTCAACAGGTGGGGGAGGGAAGAATAAACTCGTGCCGAGCTATTATGACTTACAGTGCCTTCATCCCTACTCCTAGCAATTCAGGATGAGAGCCACAAATCAGCCAACGAAATGAACTGCTAATGGGAGAATTTCAGGTACTTGAGGAGGCAGAGATGTGGGCTAAGTAAATTTCCCAATGCCTATCTCCATCACTGAGGTTCCTTCTGATATCTTTTCAGGATTGTATGAAAGATTGTTAGAGAGGTGATCTAACTATGTCCCCATGATGAGAAATGCTATCAATCCTCCATCTTAGCTTCAAATAGGTGACTCAGGGCCAGTCCTAGGCACATAGATGTTTATAAACTATTTGGAGGCAACTTCTGTAAGTGAGGCAATGAGGTAAAGCCCAGAGGTCTAAGCTTTGAAGGCACAAAGACCTAGGTCCCAGCCCAGCACCACCACTTCCCAGCAATGAGTTCCTGAGAAAATCACTTAATCTATTTGTGCCTCAGTTTCCCACATCTATAAAATAAAGGAAATAATCATAATACTTCATTTCATGGGTTCTTGTAAAGGTTGAGTGACATAACATGCATATGTATGCCTAGTACATAGTAGATGTTCAAGAAATGTGAAATTTTCATCCTTGTGTCTGTTGACAATTCCAGTTTCAGAACCATAATTGTTACAAAGGTTGATTACCTATTTAGCAGAAGCCAGAGGTGCATCTGCTCCTGGATGCTGCAATCAGAGCTTGAATTAAGTATCCTGAACTTCTTCTAGTGCCATGAGTCAGTCACTTGCTATGCATCCTTGGCCAAGGCACTGCCCCTCTCTGGTCATTTCTTTATTTGTAAAATGAGGGATTCAGACTAAATGACCATTCCTTCTAATCTCAAGTTTCAAGTTTCTCTGGTTATGAAGAGGTCTGTTTAGGTAAGGAAAACTTCTTGTTCTCCTCCAATTGATTAAAAAGTGAAAGACAAGAGTCTGAAAGTAATTCAAAGGTTCTACCAATTCCATTTACAGCTTCTCTGGCCTTTGTTATAAACATCTACAGTGAATCAGGCCTTATATGATTATGTTCTTATTTAATCATCCCCACCACTCAATCTTCCCATTTCATAAATTTTGAAAGTACTTTCTGGGGAAGTTAAAAAGTATGGTCAAAATCCCACAGTTGGTAAGTGCCAGAGACATTGCTCTTTCCTTCAAATTACCAGGCATCTGATGGGAAAAATCACACTTACCTTGCCCCTCTATCCCAGACCCTGGCTCCAAAGTTTCTGATCTTCCTCATCATAAGGCCAGAGACAGAATTCCCAAGATAGGCACAAAAGTGTCTATGTATAATGGGCTCTCAATATATTTTTATTCAGTGAATGAATAGGTGAATGATGAGTAACTGGATGGACAAAAAGATGGATGGACGGATGGATGGTAACATGGTTTGGCCTCATCCCCACCCAAATCTCATCTTGACTTCCATGTGTTATGGGTGGGACCTGGTGGGAGGTAATTGAATACTGGGGCATGTCTTTTCCCATGCTGTTCTCATGTTAGTGGGTAAGTCTCATGAAATCTGATGCTTATTATAAGGGGGAATTTTCTTACACAAGCTCTTTCTGCCTGCTGCCATTCATGTAAGATGTAACTTGCTCCTCCTTGCCTTCTGCCATGGTTGCGAGGCCTCCCCAGCCATGTGGAACTGTAAGTCCATTAAACCTCTTTCTTTTGTAAATTGCCCAGTTTCAGGTATGTCTTTATCAGCAGCGTGAAAACAGACTAATACAGATGGAAAGATGGATGGATGGACGGATTGATGGAAGGGTGAATTGGTGGGTAAGTGGGTGGGTGGGAGAATGGGTGAGTGAGTGGGTGGGTGGGCAAATGGGTGAGTGAGTGGATGAATGGCTGATTTATGGATGGATAGAAAGATGAATGAATAGATAATGGATGAGTGGATGGGTGGGTAGGTGGATGGAAGGATGGATAGATAGATGGATGGATGGATAGGTAAGTGAATGAAGAATAGATGAGTGGGTGGATGGGTGGAGAGGAAGATAGATGGATGGGTGAATGGATGAATGGGTGGGTAGGTGGATAGAAGGATGGATAGGCAGATGGGTAGTTGGATAGATGTATGATTCATGAGAGCAGAAATTTAGTTTTTTTCCTTTTTGTACATATGCTTGAAAAAAGACATGATCAACCAATATCAGCATCCATGGGAAACATTTAAGGCATTGCTGCAAGCCCCCAGGAATGTTTCCAAGCAGCACTGTTCTAAAGTGAAGCAAGTCAGGAGTCTAAGGTACAAAACTTAAGGAGGTACTCACTCTCCACAAATTTTGCTTCCCTGGGTTCCTCACTTGGGTCACCCTAGTCCCAGCCCTGTCTCTGGGATCATATCCCTTCAGCTCTGCTCTAGTCTCTGAACCTCTTCTCTCTCTGCCTCTCATCTCGTGTACACATTATTCTAACCTTGACCATTGTTTCTCCTTAACCAATGTTTTCCAACCCTAGCTTCACAATAGAATCACCTGCAAGGCTTTCAAAAATTACCTATATGTGGGCCCAGCCTAGTACTTTGAATCTAAAACTCTGGTGGTGAGGTCCAAGTGTCAGCATTTGTTGAAAACACCCAATTCCAACTTGCAGCCAGGGCTGAGAGCTGATGCTCTACCCCTTCTGATGGTGACCCAGTTTTAGGCTGTTTTCTGTGGCACCATTCTCACCTGTGCTACCCTTTGTAACAGATGCTAGAAGCAGGCTTCCCTCTTCTCCCATTGGGCTCTCCCAGGGATGATTAGTGAAACATCTCTTTCCATTTTTACTTATAGCCCCATCACCCTGGGATAAAGCCAAGTCCATAGAGGCTACGCTGGAGCATAACAATATAAACATAATAATTAGCATTTATTAAAAGCTTACAGTCTGCCAGAGGTGTGCTAAACTCTTTATGCATGTTTCACTTAATGTCACATTAATCCTATCAAAATATTCCATATTTAATCCCCACTTTGGAAATGAGGAAAAAGAGACATAAGGAGGTGAATAAATCTTGCCCAGGATTACACGGCTAAGTAGAAGTTTTAGAGTTTGAATCTAGAAGCATGGTCCCCTGGTCCAGACCCTTCATTCCATGCTTGGTCCTTGTCACCAATGTATGGTCTCAGTCAAGCTCAGTGACTTGGACTCTTTGACATCATAGATGATGAGTTCTTCCTCTTGGTGTAGAATGGCACGGTGGGTCTACTCCATGGACCCCCAGGTGTGACTAGTTCTATCTGAATCACAGGATGCCATACCTTAGGTTGCAAACTGGAACTCCCTTTTAGCACATATATTCCCCTACTTCATCCTCTCCGCAGCCCTATGAGATAGGTTTTATTATTCTCATTTTGCTAAGCCTAAGGAGTTATATAACTTTCCCAAGGCAGCACAACCAGTCAGTGGTTGAAATGTTGACCCATAGCTCTCAGATAGCACGGTTCAACCTTTTTCTCCTACACTGGATGAGGAAAGTTGCTTTGGCTCAGGTTGTTTGAGAAGGCTGGTGGAGAGGTGAGGATTCAGCTGGGATGTGAGGACAGGGTACAGTTCAGATACGTGGAGGGGAGAAGGAAGAGCATTCCGAGCAGAAGGAAGAGTGTGAGCAACGACATGGAAGTGGAACTCAGTGGAGCATTAAAGCCATGGTGAATGGCACACTTTGGCTACAACAGGTCATTTATATAGTGCCGCAGTGACTCTGAGACCAGAGGGTGTGTTAAGTCATTAAGGTGCCTTGGGAGGGCTACTGAAAGCCAAGATCAGGAGCTTGGGCTTTGTTATGTAGGCATCAGGGAGCCATGAGCAGGCAAGCAATGTGTACAAAGAAATGTTCATAGAGTAGAAATCATCAGAATGGACTGGAAGAGGGAGCAAGGAGCTGGCCAGGAGGCGAGTTTGGAAGTGGTTGCAATGGGCTGCAGGAGAGGTAGGAGGCAGAGACTTCGGATGGGGGCTGAAGAAATTGAAATTGAGAAAGAGATACGAACAATCTAACAAAGAACAGTCTGCAGGGCTTATCTACTAATTAGCTGTGGGAATTAAAGGAGTGAGATGCATCAGAGATGACTCATTTACCATCATGCGTCTGCTGCCCGGACAGGAGCTGCAAAGGTGAACATTTACGGTTTCTCTTCTATAAAGTTTGCCATGCAGAGGGATGCCCATAGATATCCAAACCATTATAGCCCAGGGGTTAGCTAGTGTCACAGAGGCATTCTCTGACACCATTTCATCATTAGGGTGCCTTGGTTCCTGTGCAAAGACCTAACCAATGAGGCAAATTTCAAGCTCACTGTGACTTGGACATGAGACACCATGGAAGAAGTGATGATCTTGGCAGTAGGGTGATAGGGGAGAGGGGGAGGAGGTCAGGGGAGGAGATGTATACTGATGATTAGGAAAAGGGGCTGGGTGCGGGGGCTCATGCCTGTAATCCTAGTGCTTTAAGAGGCCAAAGTTGGTGGATTGCCTGAGCTTAGGAGTTTGAGACCAGCCAGGGCAACATGACAAAACCCCATCTCTATTAAAAATACAATAAATTATCTAGGCCTGGTGGTGGGCACCTGTAGTCCCAGTTACTTAGGAAGCTGAGGCATAGGAAGCTATTGAACTCCAGAGGTGGTAGAGGTTGCAGTGGGCTGAGATCCCATCACTACACTCCAACCTGTATAACAGAGTGAGACTCTGTCTCCAAAAAAGAAAAGAAAAGAAACATGGTCTTTCAGGCAGAAAGAAAATAAACAAAGACATAGAGGTGTTCCACATGATAGCATTTTGAATCCATTGGAAAAGGGCAAAACAGAAAGAGAAATAAGATAGTCCAGGAGCAGTTTCAGGGAGATCATGAGTACAGTGGTTAAAAGCAAATATTTTGGAATTAAAAGAACATGTATCAGTTGCAGGTTATATACAGGATATCATACAAGTCACTTTAGCCTCTCTAAGCCTAGTTTTCTCATCTACAAAATGTGATTATTATTTACTGTAGAGTGTTATTGGGAGGAGTAAATAAAATATAATTATAGCACTTAACATAGGACCTGGCACATATATGAGTTAGTAAATGATAGTTGGAGGCATTCATACTATCGTGGGTGAGTTTGTACACGATTAATATTGACGTGTCAGTGAACACACCCACCAGGCACTTAGACGTTGGGAGACTGAAGCACAACTCAAGGTCTTGAGAGAGGGGATCTTCAAAGCCCTGAGACTGCATAAGTCCATCAAGGACTTAGATGTCAGGAAAAGGGCAAAGGCTAAGAACTGGGACATTGTAAAAACCTTCTGGTTAGTACAGGAGAAGACTAAGAAAAGCTGGGACCAGACCTGTGCGGTCTCATGGAAGCCAAAAGAGGTGAGAACTCAAGAAGTAAGTCATGATTGAAGGCTTGACCAAGAAGTTTCTAGGTGACCTTCAAGAGAATACTTTCTATAAAATGACCAACGCTGATCAAGTTGTGAAAGATCAGGAAGACAGTAGGTGGGAGATGGTACAGCCCAGCACAGAGATGGTCATTCATACTTGTGTTTCACTCATCATTGTCACTTCCCACAACCCTGGGAAAATGTTTTTTGTGCTCAAGCCTCATTTCCCCAAACTCATCATTAATCCTGTCCAGAAATAGTTTCCCAAGTATCTCAGGACTTTCAGGAATGTATGCCAGCCTGCAGATTCACATACGTGAAGACAGACAAGAATATTCTTGTCAGAGCCTATTGTGATAAGTGCTTTCCAGACCTCTTCCTTGATCTTTCCTCTGCAGACAGATTTAACTAATGGGCTAGGTGTCTTAGTCCTGAGTGAGTCGTCATTAATTTCCTACCCATCCTCATTTATAACAGCTAGCTTCATAGTTTCTTCGTGCTGTCTTTGTTCTTCTTACATAGTCGCTGAAACCCTGCCCAGCAATTTTTCACATATGATGAGATTTCCCTTTGAGCCTAGAATCCACTAGCAGAACTGGGGTGACTTCCCTGTAGTATTGATTTGTAAATCTTACTATATCCATTTTCCTCTTCTTCTAGTGCATATCAAGATTGCTCAGTTAAATTCAGACTCAGGTGACTAGTTGCAGTCAATGAGCTGTAAACAGAAGGGATATGTTGTGCCATCTGTTTGAGTGCAGTTAAGAGTGGGAGTGAGCTGAGCACAGTGACTCACGTCTATACTCTCAGCACTTTGGAAGGCTGAGTCGAGTGGACTGCTTTGAACTTAGGAGTTCGAGACCAACCTGGACCACACGGCAAGACCCTGTCTCTACAAAAATACAAAAATTTGCCAGGCGTGGTGGCTTGTGCCTATAATCCCAGCTATTCGGATAGCTGAAGCATGAGAAGCACTTGAACCTGGGAGGCAGAGGTTGCAGTGAGCCGAGATCGTGCCACTGCACTCCAGCCTGGGCAACAGAGTGAGACTCTGTCTCAAAAACAAACAAACAAACACAGAGTAGGAGTAAATTCTTCATGAGCTCGTGAGCTTAGTAGTGCTGATATGCCCACAGAGGCCATCAATTGAGATGGAGATATTGCAAGTTGGAAGCAGCCTGGGTTGCTGAGTTACTACAGGGAGTGCAGCACCCTACCTTGGACTTTGTATGAGCAAGAAGTGAATATTTGCTATATTAAGTCACTGAAATTGTGAGGCAGGCATTGATTACCAGAGCAGAGTCTAGGCTATACTAAGAGACCCCTGGATTCACAGCACTAGTCTATGCTATGTGGTTAACTAGCCAATTGCCATGGGAGGCAGGTCTAGACCAAAATATTCCTGGAAATGCAGCCAGAGCCATCTTGGTGAATAGGTGATCACTGCTGATAAAAGTCAGTATCCTTAAGAAAGAGGAAAAGACTATCCATGAATATGCACATGTGAGGAGCCGGGTGGAGGGTAAGCAGTCAGCCTCTGGGATGGCTGGAACCTCCACCCACCTTCATTCTCTTTGGTATGGGTATCCTTCAATCAGATCAACTTTTCTACAAAGCTGAAAACTGTGTTGCCAGCAGCCCTGGGCCCATTCTCACATGTACTGAGGGGCTTAAAACAACAGATATTTATTCTCTCAGAGTTCTGGAGCCCAAAGTCCAAAATTTGTATCACTAGGCTAAAGTCAAGGTATCTGCAGGGTCATACCCCCTCCAGATGCTCTGGGGAAGAATCCATTCCGTGCCTCTTTCAGCTGCTGCTGGATGCTGGCGTTTCTTGGCTCATGGCCCGTGGCTACATCACTTCAATCTGCCTCAGTGATCACATTGCCTTGTTTTCATGTTTGTTTTTGTTTATTTGTTTGTTTGAGATGGAATCTCACTGTTGTCCAAGCTGGAGTACAGTAGCTTGATCTCAGCTCGCTGCAACCTCCACCTCCCCGGTTCAAGCAATTCTCCTGCCTTAGCCTCCTGAGTAGCTGGGACTACTACAGGTGCTCACCACCACGCTCAGCTAACGTGTGTATTTTTAGTAGAGACGGGGTTTCACCATGTTGGCCAGGCTGGCCTCAAAGTCACATTGCCTTTTCTTTTATCTATGCTCAAACCTCTGTCTGCCTCCCCTTTTTTTCCCTAGGTGAAAAAATGTAGAATCTCCCCTTTTAGCAAATTTCAAGTATACAATAAAGTATTGTTAACTATAGTTACATTGTTCTATATACCTCCCTTTTATAAGATTACTTTCCAGGCCAGGATAATGGCCCCATCTCAAGAGCCTTAAGTTAATCACAGCTGCAAAGTCTTTGCCATATTAGGTGGCATTTACAGGTTCCAGAGATTTTAATATGATTTCTTTAGGGGCGGCGGAAAGTGGGGGTGGCATGGGCACGTGAAATTGCTCATACTACTACATCTGGCTAGGTGGGAGAGGGTCTGTCTCTTGCCAGAAGAACAAGGAAGAAGTTTCAGAAAGAGAAAAATGATAAAGGTCCATAACCATTTTCCTGTTGGTCCAGGACTAACTCCCTGGTTGAGGAGGAAGTCCCCTCTGTTGACTTGGACATCTGATTGGGAAAGGAACTGAGAAACACTCATGTTAGCACTTGGCTTGTTCCACAAGGACTGGGCCACAGCTGGTCTGAATCCTTTGATGAATGCCTTAATCTTCCTGAGCCTCAATTTCTTCATCTATAAAATGGGGTTAGAAGAGTGCTTGTTTTCTAGCTTTGCTGTGATTTTTAAATGAAAGAATGCATGTAAATGGCCAGGTGCAGTGGCTCACACCTGTAATCCCAGCACTTCGGGAGGCTGAGGCGGATGGATCACTTGAGGTCAAGAGTTCGAGAACAGCCTGGCCAACGTGGTAAAACCCCATATCTACTAAAAATACAAAATTTAGCTGGGTGTGGTGGCAGGAGCCTGTAATCCCAGCTGAACTCTAAAATAGCTAAAATCCCAAAGAAACTCTGTCTCAAAAAAGAAAAAAAAAAAAGAATTCATGTAAATGCTTAGCATAGTGCCGGTCACACATGAGCCACTCAGAGGGCTTCATGGAAATGCAAAGGCCAAGGCTCTGAAGGAATCAGCTTGATGTGTTGGAGGAACTAAAATAAAAGGCGCCCAGGAAGCCTGAGAGTCATGCAGTAAATGATGCTAAATGCGGCCAAGAGATCAGAAGGGGCCGCTCTTTCCAGGGACCCATGGACCACATTAAGGTTGTTAATGGGATTGCTCTTAGGATAAAAGCCATAGAGCAGGAACGTGATGTGACCCCACAGATTACTCTTGTTCCTTGTGGGAGAATGATGTGGCATTGGGTATAAATTAGAGTCCAGTCGAGGGATGGCTGCAGCTCAGAGAGGTGGTGGTAGAGTCATTGGGGGAGAAGTGGATGGTTTCAAACTCTATTTAATAGATAAAATCAATATGGCCTAGTGGCTAATTGGATCACAGCAGTGAGGCAGAGAGAGATATCAAGGATCCCTCCCAGGTTTTCAACTCAGTATGCAGTGGTGCCATTCACCGGAATGAGTACTACTTGTAAAGCTTCAGGAGTGGTAAGAGGGGTGGGACATAGGGGAAGGTGAGAAATCCAGCTTTAGAAGTATGAATTAGGAGATGAATATGAGACAGACAGCCACATGGAGAAGCAAAGTAGGCACTTGGAGATACAGGTGGGTCTCTAGAGGTCAAGGGTGGAGATAGAAGTTTCTGTCATCAGCCTAGAGTTGGCTGTTGAAGCTGCATGTATTTGGGAGAGAACACATTGAGAGAAAATAGAGAGGGAAAAGAATTTGTTTCAGTTTGGCAAACACCTCCTTGTGCCAGGTCTGGCCAGATAGTAGGAATACAGAAGAGAATAAGACATAGTGCCTTTCATCTGTTAGATAAGTAAATATCACGTGATGTGTATAGTAACAGGTACCTGCAAAGGTAGAGAGAAAGGTGGCTTTATCTCTATGCGGGAGCAGATAGGCAAGTGGTGTCTGTAAACCTTGGCCCATCACCATCACAAGAGCCCCTGGTTCACAGTGCATTATATTGTCTCCATCAAGGCTTTGCCACTCCTCCTCACAATTATCACCTGGCCTCCAGACAGAGACTCCTCTGCCCATTCCATCCAGTCTTTGCAGACACAAACTCTACTTTTCTTTCTGCAGCCTGTGGATTTCTCCCAGCACTGGAAATTTCTTTCTTCTCATCCTCCCCAGGCAACGCTCCCTGCCAAAACTCTGCAGAGTTGCAGAACTTTTGACTCCGGCAGGCCTCATCAGAAAAGTAAAACTAATGAACTTGCTGTATTACGCAGCTGTCTCCATTAGTAATGAAATCCTTTTATTACAAAGGATTAGTTTAAAACATGTTATTAAACAGATCAAAATGAGCAATGGTAATGAAAGTTGTTAAAATGCAAGGCATATGAGAGAACAGCTTCCCCCCGAAATAAGAAAAATCTGAAAGTTAGAATTGGAACGGTTTTGTGTGGGAGGAAAGAAAGAGTGATGTGTCCTGAGGACAGTGGGTTGCAGGAATGGTGGCCACAGCTTTAACGGTGTGGCTCACTCAGGAGAAAGCAGGGTGCTGAAAAGAACAGCTGGTGAAACCCAAAAGGAAGGGCTCAGAGACTGGGGAGGGAGGCCAGAGTGCAGAGCCCAGGAAAAGCCCAGGCTGGAGAGTGGGCAGCCCCAAAGATAGTCTATTCAGTCTTACAGTCATAGCAGAGTATTAGTGGCTAATGTATGTTGAGCGCTTGACCTGTGTTAACATTTAGCTAAGTTCTTCACTTACATATTTTATTTAATTCTTACAACAACCTAGGAGACAGGTATTGTTATCATTCCCATTTTACAGACAAGGAGCCCCAGAGAGGTTAATGTGTTGCTCAAGCTCATGCAGTTAATAAAGAAGAGCAGTGGAATTTGGAATTTGGACCCCTGTCTCTCTGACTCTAGAACACGTACTCCTAATCCTTGCATTATGGGGGATGTGCTTCACATCAGAAGAGATGGCCCTGCTTTCCAGATATTTACGATGGCATTAGGAATATGAGACCTATGGATATGAAATGGAAACAACATAGTTATCAAAGAGTGTGAGTACCAGTGAAGGGGACTTGGGCTCACGTTCTAGGGATTCATATTGGCTTGGGCTGGCCTACAAGGCCAGGAAAAGAAGAAACCTTACAGAAAGAACTCTATCTGAGCACAGAGTACTGAAGGACACATCCTTCTTCCAAGGTCAATAATCTGCTCTGGGCAGAACGGATATAGAATGGATACATTCTTTCTTATATAGAACAGAGATATGTCTGGCTGACACTTTTACCAATTAATTCTGTCCATTAGCCTTCCAAAATCACTCTTCAATGTGACTAAATCTTGGGTATTTGGAAAGGACGATCATGTTCCTTCTTAAGTGCCTGCTCTACAGGGTAACATTCCCTAAGTTTCTTAGATTTGAGATGTCTCAGTATCAAGTCACTTTCCTTGGGACACAAACCACTTTAGGACAAAGCCCTACTTAACAGGTGGGGGCCAGAAGTGAGTATCCCATTCCAGTGCTGACAGAGCAGAGACAAGTCCAGTGAGCCAATCTCCTCCTTCCTTCTAGAACCTCTACTTTTAATAATGCATGCTCAGCTTCCACTCCTAACAGCCACACTATTCTCTGGCTTGTATCTAACTCACTCCTGAGTAAACAAGCCTTTGATGCTTCTGCTCAGCCACACCACCCCCATCCAGTCCCTCCCTGTGCCATTGGTAGCTGGACCCAATATTAATCCCTGCTAAATTGGTTGACCCTTTGTTCCAGCTTATTGCGATCATTTTGGATCCTGATTCTGTCATCTGACATAATCACCATCCCTGCCACTGTCTTGTCATCTGAAAATGTGATGAGCAAAACTCATTGTATTTGTCTGAGTCATTGACAGAAACATTGAATTTGTCAGTCCCAGAGCAGAGGCCTAGGGTGGGACCCTGGTGAGGGCTAACCTGACTCTGTCTCTAGATGTCTAGACAGCGAGATATGCAGGAATTGATCCACTTGTGTCAAACTCACAGAAGAGCAAAGAGTCAAAAGGTCAATTTACTATTGATATTGAGATGAGTTTCTGCCACGAATCCTGCAATTGCCAGTCACTTCGTGACAATTTGCTGTGTATACATTTCTTGTCATCAACAACCTGAGAAGTACCTTCCACTCCCAAGAGGTAGGGGTTGAACATGCTGTTTTCAAATTAAAAAGAAATCAATCTATTTAAGGGATATTTCCATGAAGATAAGACATGGTTTTCCCTCCAAGATATAGGCACCCAGGCACAAAGGCCATTCCAACATGGCCTCACCCTCAAACCATTCATGGTCTAATAAAAGAAAAGAGTGTATAATTATTACGTTTTGAAATGCATGTAATACGTACTCTAAGAGAGGGGTATCCAAATTGCTAGGGGACACAACATAGGAGATACTAACTCTACTGAAGGGATTTTAAAAGCTTTTTGCAGAAAAGCTGACATTTGAGGTAGGTCTTAAGAGGGAATGGGAGGTTTTTTGTTTTTATTTTTTTCTTGGTTTTTTTGTTTGTTCATTTGTTTTTTCTATTCCCTGAACTCATTCTGTGGGCAGGGAATGAGTTTTCTAGGTGAAGAAAGGAGAAAGATCTTGTAGGCACAGGGAACCGCAGACCTGAAAACATGGCAAGTCTGGCAAACAGTAAGAAAATTGGGAGTATGGAGTAAGTAAGTAGAAAACAAGGCCAGAAAATTCATTTGTCCTCATTTGCTTCAACACTTATCAAGCTCCTAACGTGTACTGAGTATTTTGTTTACCACTGGTATATGAATGGACGAAGAATGATGCAGTCCCTGCCTCAGAGAACTTACTAGTTGTGAGATCTGCACAAGCCCCTTAGCCTCTCTGAACCTCAATATCCTCCTCTATGAAACAAGGATAGTCAAACTCATGTTATAGGGAATTGAATGAGCTATTTGTGGAGTGTGCAGCACAGTGCCTGACATGTAATAGGTCTGCAGGGCAAACCCATGATAGGCACCTTCTTATTTTCCTTATGTGACTTCACATAGCGTGGGGCTGAAGCTTCATGGATCCATCACTTGTGTTTGTAGCATCAGCAATACTGCTTTGAGGCACCCTCCTGCTGTAAAGAAGGCCATTTTGGGGTCTGGAGACACATGTTTCACCAGCCTTCTCACAGAGAGACCTCCCACCCTGCCCATAGTGCAGTGTCTCTGGAAAAGAACAAATTTGGTCTTAAATTTCAGCATTGTCGATGCTTCTTTTCAACTGAAAAGAAGGTTCACATTTTTAATCTACGTCAGTTTGCGTCCTGTTTTGGGTCTGAGTTCTTCATGGCCCAGATTCCTGCCCTAAGTTCAGATGAACTCTGAAAGGTATTAGAACAGGAATTAGGCCCACTGACTGAGAATATTTCTCCCCTGTGGAGTCCTGGGAGGAAGTCAAGGGCAGCGACAGGGCCCAATGTCTGGCAGAGCAGGTGGCCCGCAACAATGTGAGCACAGTACAAACCCTTCAGCACCAGGAAGATCCAATGAGGGACTAACATGGGGTCCTACAACGAAGAACTGAGGGACACTGAGCATCCACCGTGTAGCAATTAAATATATATTACTAAGCATTTCTTGAGTTCTTATGTATCAGAAACAGTACCAATGTGTATCCCTCACTACGGTTCATCTTTACAGTAACCCTAGGAACTGAGTACGGTTTCTATTTCTGCAAAGGAATCCAAGATTCAAATAATTTTATGGAACTTGCTCTAGGCCATTCAGCTAGTAATGGAAGAGGTGGGATTTGAGCCTGGGCCTGACTTTGCCATGACCTATGCTTTAATATCCTTTATGATCATAGGTATAGCTGCCATATTTTGAGCACCTACCCTATGACAGATGCTATGAGCAGTACCTTCTATACTTTTCTCATTTTCTCCTCCGAATGAATTTCCCAAGTGGGCGTTATCATCACTAGCCACACCTCACAACGAGAGTTTCAGGGTCCACTCTGGGACACATACTAGAGGCAGAAGAGCTGAGTTAGAACTAACTGACTCCAGGGCCAGCATTTTCCCTATCCTCCTGGATGACAGCAGACAGGCAGATGCTGCCGGAAGCTCAGTCCAGCAGGTCATATGAAGGAGGCCTGTGGCTGGGCTGGACCTGCTGGGCAGGAAAGCAGCTGGTTCCAGCTGTGAGAGGCAGAGGCGGCAGCGTCTGGCCCAAGAAGGTTCCTCCCTCCCATGCTCTTGGTGTCTCAGCCCAGGATGGGTGTGACCCAGCCTCCTCCAAACAAGTCAGGTTTCCGTCTGGTTTATTTAAAAAAAAAACAGTTCCTGCCATGGCATTTCCAGTAAATAACAGGACCAGCTTTGGTTCAGAGCCAATAAATCCTCTCTGAACAACATGCATGCCTGCTGGAGATGGAATAAGAGTTCTTTACTTTGTTCTCTATGGACAAAGCAAGCATGGCCACCCTCCAAGTGGTACAAGCTCCTACTGGGAAAAGCCACAGTTCTCCTTCTCCTGGCCCAAACCCTGCCATCTTGAAGTGTAAGCAGATATTCCAGCTCTAATTTAAAATACAAATCTCTCCACGTGCCTATCTTTGGTCCATTTTTTCTCACTGGGGCAATTCTGGGCAAGTGTGCAGAGGGTGCATAGTAAGCAGTGTAGTCTGGGGAATGTTAGCCACCCAGGTGGCACTCCATTAATTCACACAGAGGGACTGAATCTTTCAGAGGCCAAAGGAACATCAGGGCTGCCAATCTGCGAAAAAACAGCAATTAGGAGGCACTTGAGAAGGACCCTCCACCTTTTTAAAATGCAGACCTGACCCATACGCAGGCCTCCTGCAGTTCAAGGGCTCTTTGGGGAATGTTTGCATCCTTGATGAGGGACAAAGGAGGCAGCCTCACAGCCCATGACTGTGCTGCCCAAGGCAGCAAAGGGATCAACCACTGAAAAGCTGATGACCACTTCCCAGTGACAGCTTGGCCTAGACCTTGAAGAGAAGAATATAGATTCTGGATGAGAAACATCAGGACACAGATAGTTCTCTGTCGTGAGCAGTTGTGTGATAGGAGCCCATCACTCCCTGATCTCCCTGACCTTGTTATTTTTTCTCTTGCATAAGATGAAGATAACACTTTATACCTCAAAGATGGAATTTAAATAGCATGCACATAGAGTGCCTGGCGTACAGTAGGCACTTAATCAATGTTTAGGCATCATCATCATTATCATCATCATGTACATGCTGAGTAAATGTAACCAATTCTTTTCTTTTCTTGTCTTTCTTTTATCTGTCGCCCAGGCTGGAGGGCAGTGGCGCAGTGTCACCTCACTGCAACCTTCACCTTCACTGGTTCTCTTACCTCAGCCTCCCAAGTAGCTGGGATTACAGGTGTATGCCACCACGCCTGGATAATTTTTGTATTTTTAGAAGAGGTGGTGTTTCACTATGTTGGCCAGGCTAGTCTCCAATTCCTGACTTCAAGTGATCTGCCCGCCTCAGCCTCCCAAAGTGCTGGGATTACAGGCATGAGCCACTGTGCCCAGCTGTTGTAACCAATTCTTAACAAATTCCTACTGTGGACCTACTCTGTGCAAGACACTCAATTCCTACTATGTGCCAGACACTGAAGTCAAGTTTAAATGACAATGAAAGATATGTACCTGGAATAGAGTGAGCTTGGTTTGTTCTCTTTAAGACCCACCTTCAGCTTGAGAGCCAGGCAGTCCCTTGGCCTCACCACCAATGCCCTTTATTAGCAACAGTAAAATTAATGAGAGCCTTAACTAATATGTGTGCTACAGCTGATCATCTAAAGGTGATGTAGATCACCTTGATGGTCCTCACCACATTCCTGGAAGAAAATGGCACTGGTCTGACCACTTGCATTGTATAGGGTGCCCCAAAGGATCAGCACAAAGTGCAAGAGGGAGGCAGAAGGTGTAAGAGAGTGAGGCTTGAAGTGTGTAACAGAAGCCCTCAGAAAGGTACTGGGGCATCCACGGAAATTCTCACCCCCTTAAAAGGTCCTAGGGGCTAGGAGTCCTACTAAATCTGGATATGTGGGAGACCAGTTGTGGATAAAGTGCTTAGAACCCAACAGCTTTCTGATTTCTGACAAAGGAGGAAATACCTTATGAAGTATGCCCCAGGCATTATGTTGAGTGCTTTCCTTGCTGGGCTTATCTGAACTTCACAACTGCCAGAGTGTAAGATATTATCAGTCCCCTTTTACAGATGAGAAAAACAAGGCTTAAGAGGAATAAGTAACTTTTTCAGTCTCTGACACAGCAAGTAAGTGACAGAGCGTGCATTTGAAGGCAGGGCTGCCCCATGTCACCTCCTCAAACCATCCACCCAGGACAACCACCAACTGTCTGTCTTTTTCTCTGTTCCAGTCACCAGCTGCATGCTTTACATAAGTATCCCATTTAATGCTCCAATAATCCTCAAATGCTGTCTGTGGACAATTTTTAGTTACAAAGTATGTTTCCTGTATATTGGCTGTCATTTAATCATGATACTAACCCTGGAGAGTGGTTGGGAAAATAAGACCCAGAGAGGTCAGGTCACTTGCCCAAAGTCACTCACAAGGATTTCTGCCCTCCAAATCCCAAGTTCATTCTGCTATGCCAGATTCCAACTGCCTTCCTCCACTGCTGTTCCTGTCCAGATCCAAAGAAGGTCAGCTCCATTTCTCTGGCGGACAACATTAAGGCCTAAGAAATGAAGTCGTGGCATAGCCACAATGAAGTAGAAACATCCACTGATAGGAAGAATCCCCACCATAGAACATTTTTCTGAGGGTTGCTACCTTCCTGCCAGTTCATTTCTAATCACTGGCAACTTAAAAATCACCTCTGACCAGGAGCCTGCTCCATAATCCAATTTGCTACACATTTTGTCAGGTTGACCACCCTGCTTCTTGAGGCAGTTCTACCCACATGCTTGAGGAATCAGAGAGTGTCAAGGGGCAAAGCATGAACCACCCAGAATGGGGTCATCAGGAAGGACAGGTGAGGTGGAGTGGAGGCCCTGCAGGGACAGCCCACTTCCCTGGGCCAGCAGACAAACTCATCATTCATGGCAGGGCCTACAGCTGCCAGTCTTCTGAACCAGCTGAGGCAGCCTCTGGGGTTTAGAGTCCAGATGCTCTCTGTCTAGGAATTCACTAAATATCAGAGAGACAGAGGGCTTCCCTGACTTTCAAGCAAAGCTGGTGGCCACAATGTTTAGCTAACAGAAAAGGCAGTAAAGGAGCACCTATAGAACATTTATATGTGTCATTCACATGATCACAACAATCTCTGATGAAGCCATCATTCAAAATTTAGAAAGAGAGAAGGAAACTGAGGCACTGGAAAAAGTGACATGCTCAAGGTCACACAGCTATAAATGGACTTGAGTCCCAGATCTCCTGGCTCCAGAGCCTCTGTGCTGTGCATAGAGCAGAAGAGTGTTATCCAGTCCCATCTTGTGCCTACCGGGGGATGTCCGCCGAGCAGTCATGATGAGAGGGGACCTGTCATTCAGGGCAACCCATTTGACTGATGAACTGGTATTGCTCAGTGGCCCTATGGAGCCCCACTCTGTCCTATTCTCATAGTTTGAGAAAATAACATGCAGTTATCTCTAGATTCTTTCATATTCTTGCATTGAGGCCCAGAAAGGGACAATGACTTGACCAGAGTAATAGCATCCGAACTGGCTGAGTCCACAGTCAGCAATAGGAGATGAAGGTCAGAGGAGCCAGGGGTTGAGAAGACTTAAAAAGTCTTCACAGAGAAAGAATTTTTTGAGCTAAGCCTGGAAGAATGGTGTGATGTCATTCAGATTGCAGAATGCATGGGAAAAGGCTAGAGACCAGGAGGAGAAAAGAAAACGGACAAATTGCAGAAGATGAGAATTCGACTGGGGAAATCACAAGCACTCCTCTTTGCCTGGAGGGTAAGGCAGAGAGAAGGGACAGTATAAGGTGAATGCAGTTGGGTCAAAGCCATTGTGAAATTGTATGGAAAACGCTGGCAATGAGAAGACAGTGAGAGCTAGGTTTAGAAGACAGAAATTCTCAAGGAGCCATTACGGCCATTTTAAAAAGTCTTTAGTTTGTAAAAAAGTATTCTCCAGCTGTATTTATCTAAATAAAGAACTTTCTAGCCAGGCACAGTGGTTCACGCCTGTAATCCCAGCACTTTGGGAGGCCAAGGCAGGTGGATCACTTGAAGTCAGGAGTTCAAGACCAGCCTGGTCAACATGGTAAAACCCCATCCCTACTAAAAATACAAAAATTTCCCAGATATGGTGGCAAGCGTGTGTAGTCCCAGCTACCCGGGAGGATGAGGCAGGAGAATCACTTGAATCCAGGAGGCAAAGGCTGCAGTGAGCCGAGATCAAGCCATCTGTTGCACTACTCCAGCCTGGGTTACAGAGCCTGGGTTACAGTCCGTCTCTCCACCCCCGCCCCCATCCACCGCCCACTGCCGCCTCAAAAAAAAAGGACTTTCTATCCTAGCAGATCTGAACTTGAAACCCAGCTTCCTTTCTTAAAGATTATAGGGAATGAAGGAATTACTTAGCCTCTTTGATCCTTAGTTTCTTCATCCATATAATGGGAAACTTCAAACCTGTCTCCAGGGTGATTGTGAGAAAACAATTTGTGCAGAATATGTAGGAGAATGCCCAAGGCCATGGTTAGTGCCCAGCAATTGCTACATGAGATGATGATGATGATGGTGATAATGTGATGAGGAAGAAAAGAAAGAAGAAGTGGCAGCAGTGACAGAGGAGCAGAAGGAGAAGGATAATTGTTCAGATGAGGTGGTTAAAGTATTCTGCTTATAGAGGAAATGCAGTGAAATGGTCAAGATCATGGATTCTGGAGCTGTGTGAACTTTAGCAGTAGCTTAGCTTCTCTTTTTGCCAGTTTTTTTTGCTTTTAATTCGGGGGTAGTAATCCTGCCTGCTTCTCAGAGTTGTGATGGATTGAATGAGTTAATATGTACAGAACACCTAAAGAATGCCCAACACAGAATTAGTTCTTAGTAAGTGTAAGATATGATTATTCCATGCACTTTGAAGAGCAGCTTGAAATGGACAATTTGGGGATGACTTATAAAATTTGATGGGAAAAAAGTGATTCAGAGGAGCACCCCATTAGCTCATTTCTCACCCGGCTGTATTTTTCTTTTCTGACACTGTATTTTATGTTTATTGTTTTTTGACTCTCCTTTGACTCACTGGCCACTCCTTCTCAATCATATTGATTCTCCTTATCTCTCTAACCTCTAAATACTGGTGTCCCAAGGCACAGACATCTTTTAATCTGTAGGGTATGTCTTCCAGTCTATTTGTTTTAAATACCACACATAGAATAACAATTCCCTAATTTATATCTTTAGTCCACACACCACCTGAACTCCATACTCATAAACTTAACTGCGTATTTCACGTCTCCATCGGGATGTCTAACAGACACACTAAACTCATCGTGTCGATAACTGAGTTCTTATCTCCACCCCAAAACCAACATGTCCTTCCATCTTCCCCCACTTAGTAAGCGGCTACTCAGCACTTTCAGTTACTCAGGACGAAACTTGGAATTCATCTTTGACTCCTGTCCTTTTTGATACCTTGCATTGCTACCTCCATTAGCAAACAGCTTTACCCTCAAAAATGTTTCCAGACTTCGACTACTTCTCCCCACCTCCACTGCATCCACAGGGTTCAAGCCACTGTGACCTTCAATTTCAGAGCCTCCTAACTGGTCTATCTGCTTCTTCCCTTGCAGCCCCTGTAGTCAGTCCACTCTCAACACAACAGCCAGAACGACCCTTTTAAAACACAAGCCATATCCTGGCACGTATCTGCTTACTGCCTTTTAATGGTCTGCCATCAACTTCATAACGAAAATTAAAGTCTTTACAAAGGCCTGCAAGACTCTTCATGGCCTGTCCTGGCACCTCCCTGACCTCTTCTCCTGCCCCTCTCCCCCTCGCTCTCTGCCCCAGTCACACTGCCTCTCTATTCTTGAACATGCTAGGCACGGCTTACCTGAGAGCCCGTCACGTGCTGTTTCCTGTGCTGGGAGACTCTTCCTTCAGAGAGCCACATGGCTCACTTCCTTGTTTCTTTCAGGTCTCTGCTCAAATGTCACCTCATCAGTGGGGCCTTATCTGACTAACCTTGATAAAAGAGCAAACACCTCCACCACAGTGCTCTCTGCTTCCTTAACCTGCCTTATTTTCAATGTAGCACTTATCATCCTTTGACTTACTATGTATTTACTATGTAATGAATAAATGATTAATAATTCTGGCTCAGGATTACCTCAGGAGCATTTTACAAACTCAGATTTCTTTAAAAAACAGATTCTTCGGCTCAGTAGAGACCTAGTGAGGCAGAATCTCTGATGGTCTCAACCTCCTTGGGCTTCTGTTTTCTTGCCTGTAAAATAGAGGTTATTCTCCATAACTCTCATGGCTGTGGTTCACAGTGAACAAGATCATCTCTCTATAAAGGGGGTTAGTGCTTTGTCAAGCATATAGAAGGTGCTTAACCATTCAGACACTCCTCCTCCATCAGTAAAAGATAGACTCAGGGTCCCATGGGTGTCGAGTGGGAACAAGGAGGCAAGATTCCTGTTCCCTGGACTCTTGGTCTGGCCTGAATAACCTCACGCTCACACTTTCTCTGTCTACCGAGAGAATTGTAATTACCCTTTGGGTTCTTTCTGCCCACTGCACAGACTAGATCAATTCACCGAGACCACAGTATTGCAGTAAAGAAAGAGTTTAATTGACATAAGGCCGGCCATGTAGGAGAGGGAGTTATTACTCAAGTTAGTCTCCCCAAAAGCTCAGAGCTTAAGGTTTTTATGGACAATTTCGTGAGTAGAGGGGCTGGGAAATAAGTGCTGCTGGTTGGTTGTGTATGAAATCACAGGGGTGTAGAAAACAGTCCTCGTGCACTGAGTCTACCTCGTGGAGGTGCCATGGGACCAGCTGAGTCATGAGTCTCCGGTCTGGATGAGGTCAGACACTTGCCAGAATGCAAGTCTAAAGAGTCTCAAAAGACCAATCTGGTCAGGTGTGGTGGCTCACACCTGTTATCCCAGCACTTTGGGAGGCCGAGGCAGGCGGGATCACCTGAGTTCAGGAGTTCAAGACCAGCCTGGTCAACATGGTGAAACCCTGTCTCTACTAAGAATACAAAAATTAGCTGGCATGGTGGCATGCACCTGTAATCAGAGCTACTCAGGAAGCTGAGACAGGTGAATCGCTTGAACCCAAGAGGCAGTAGTTGCAGTGAGCTGAGATCATGCCACTGCACTGCAGCCTGGGCGACAAAAGCGAAACTCCATCTCAAAAAAAGAAAAGAAAGAAAGAAAGAAAGAAAGGCAGAGAGTGGTGGCTCACGCCTGTAATCCCAGCACTTTGGAAGGCTAAGGTAAGCAGATCACCTGAGGTCAGGAGCTGGAGACCAGCCTGGCCAGCATGGCAAAACTCCATGTCTACTAAAAATACAAAAGTTAGCTGGGCATGGTGGGTGCCTGTAATCCCAGCTACTTGGGAAGCTCAGGCAGGGAATGTTGCTTGAACCCAAGAAGTGGAGGTTGCAGTGAGTCAAGATCATACCACTGTACTCCAGCCTGGGCGACAGAACAAAACTCCCTCTGAAAAAAAAAAAAAAAGACCAATCTTAGGTTTTATAATAGTGATGTTATCTACAGGAGCCATTGGAGAAGTCACAAATCTAGTGACCTCTGGCCACATGACTCCTGAGCAATAAGAGATTACAGAAACTGCACCTACATCTAACAGAGTTCAGGTCCCTCTCATAATCCTAATGTTGTAGTCTCTCATTAGTTTTCACAAAATCAGTTTCAGCCCTCGAACAGGGAGGAGAATAGTTTTAGGAAGCAGCTATTATCATCATTGTTTAAAAGTTAAACTGCAAACTAAATTCCTCCCAAAGTTAGCTTGGCCCATGCCCAGGAATGACCAAGGACAGCTTGGAGGTCAGAAGCAAGATGGAAACAGCTATGTCAGATTTCTCTTAGTTTCATAATGTTGCAAACATGGTTTCTGAACACCCTGTCCCCACCTAACATCTGAAATATTATTCCTCTGCATTTCTGACCAGATCGATTACATGCCCTATGGTACCCATTTCAAATAAGTGCCATAGGATCTAGGGACATATTATCCTTTCTCCTGGGTTCTCTTCTTGGCATGGAACAGATTTACTCACAGTATTCTTCAGCTCTGCCTTAAAAGCTTCAAAGCCATTCCCTTTCTGCTGATCCTAAGTCCCCACCCCTACCCAAAGCATCAGAACCCCAGGGGCATCACTGATGGAGATGCTCCCAGGCCCGAACCCAAATTAGATGTGAGATCAGAGAAAAGTACAGAGAAAGAAAAGAAAGCTCTCCTGCAACAGGCAACAGATCCCCTCCTGCCTCCTGGGCCTGGGCAAGCCTGTCCTTCCACTGCTGAAACCACGATGAGGGGCATCCATCTTCAGCCAGGTTGGACTTCCCATCCTGGGGTGCAGACAGTGCATGAGAGCCCCATCACAGCTGTATCACCACTGGGAGCTGTTACCTCCCAGGGAGCTGTGGGATGCCTAGATCCCAATGGCCAGCTGTTCCAAAGGGGTGGGACTGTGGCTGGGGACTCGGGAAGAAAGCATGAGAGGCCAGGGTGTGGGAGGTGGGAGAGTAACATTACAGAGCCCAGAGAGCCCATGTGGAGACCAAGGTGAGGTCCAAATAAGGTCGCAGCAGCCAAGTAGGGAGAAGATGCTGGGAAGGGCAGTGGTCCCGGAAGGTCACCTGCAGAGGGTGGCCACCATCCCCTCATCCATGAAGTTGGCTTCATGCCTCTAAACCCTTTCTTACCTGCTGCTTTGTCTCATTCCCCTATGCCCCAGGGGATAGGCAGGGCTTTGACCCTATGTCCCAGGTGAGGAAACCCAGGCTACCTACAGAGGAGGTGGCTCAAGGACAGTGCAGCTCCTCTTGATCTTGCATTTTTGCTGCCAGCAGAGCCAGAAGTCCCACTGTACTTCTGGGCTAACACCAGCTACCTATCACTCCTCCTTAATATCTGCATGCCTTTTGATTGCATAAAGGCACCCTGATCCCCCTGAGAGCCCAGCCCTGCTGCAGTTCTTAAAAACATGGACACTCCCAGCAGGAAGTATTTGAGCAGGCTTAGCCCCTCTGCCATTTCGTCTCCAGGTTCAGGAGAGGCAGAGAGGGTCTGGGGGAGTTCTTCCTAAGAGTGTTATTCCTAGCTGGGTTTCTCTGGGGCTTGGGCCTTCACACTCAGTGATGTGACCACCCTTGCTACCTCCCCAGCTCACCTCCACCTGGAAGGATGTGGTGGTCTTCTTCTACATACCCCTCTCTTCACCATCCACTCCTATGCCCCGCACAAACAAACACATACAGTGGCTTTAACTTTCTCTTTTCAATTTCCAAATCATTTTAGAGGCTCTGGAGTCAATCTTCTCAGAGCCCTAAAGAACAATCTCTAAGGATTAGCATCCCAATAGACCTCATTCCCACAAAGAGGAAGCACACACTGCTTTGAAATTTGCTTTTCTCTATCATTTATCTTCACCCTCTCCCTGTAAAAAAAAAAAAAAAAAAAAAAAAAGACCCTAAAGTATATTTATAGTTTGCCAATGCTTTTCATACGACTTGAATTCCTCCACTGGCCCTGATGAGCACTAGTATGCCCACCCTGCAGGTGAAAGTAAAGTAGATAAGACTATACCATGCAGATTAGTAACTGGCAGTCAAGATGTGAAAATCAAGCCTCAAGGAGGAAAGGAAGGTTTTAGTAAGATTCCCATCAAGCCTCAAAAAGCTCAACTATTTTTTGTTGCAGTTTTTCAATGGTTTCCTGGGCAATGTATGGTGTGACCTCTCCCTATGAGCCTCTTGCTTTCAGTAACACTCTCTTCTGGCTCACGCAAGCATACACGTGTGTCAGAGGCATTTGAACTAGAGCGACTCCATCTTGAATGAGGGCTAGGAAAAATGAGGCTGGGACATGCTGGGCTGCATTCCCAGGAGGTTAACTCTTCCTAGTCTCTAGATGCTTATGGTTAAGGGAACAGATTGATAACATTTACTAAACAGACCCAGACTCAGGAATGTCCTGATATCTCACTACCTTGAGAACAGAAGCATTCATAATTTTGCTTTAAATACAATATCAATTCTTGCAAAATGTAGTAATAAAGCAAATGAATCCTTTATCACAAACCCTTGTGATGCAGCAGAGCACATCTCTCCATGATTTTTTTGTGATCCAGTATATAAAGAAGCGTTGTACCTAGAGTGGGCATGTTCTTCCTGTTACGTTCATGAATGCCCTTCGCTGTCTATGTTGTAACTATTCTTTCACCACTTTATTTTTTTAATAAACTTGGTTTCGCTTTGCACTGTGGACTTGCCCCGAATTCTTTCTTGTGTGAGATCCAAGAATTTGGGGTCTGGATGGGGACCCCTTTCCGGTAATACCTGTGCATGCGCAGAGCCAGGAACTTGCCCAAGTGACAGGCTCATAAATGGCAGGGCTGAGAGTCTTTTACAAGTCCTGCTTTTCTACTATACCTTGCTGTGCTAGAGAAAATCCCGGTGGGAATCAACTAGTTTCTGGAGATGATTTCCCAATGCTAATCAAAGAATTTGCATGGTACTTTCTGAGCTTTCATCCAGCTGGGAGGTGTGGAATTCCTCACACCCCTCACTGCACCCTGCTTCCAGAGATGGCCAGGATCTTTGAGCAACATACCCTGCTTTGGTTTTGATTGCTAAAGAACCAGATCCTTCCCCTCCAGCCTTTGCTTGCAGGAGAGCTGTCCTTAACGAAGGTCTTGCACTTGCATTTACATTTCCCCTTATGTTGGTTCTCCATAGTCAGAATCCACATGTTCTAGGCTAATTTGTCAGAAAGCAGAGTGTGGCCTGCATGCCTAGCTGCTCATTTTCCCAGTAATGTGAGGTTGCCCATTTGTTGAGGGGGCTGAGGGGTGGGGAAGTGTTCTTTGATCAGAAAACTCATTTATGGAGCATTATGAGGAGAACATGCTGAAATTCTCCTGCTCACTGCAATTCGGGTAGCTTGTCCAGGATAGACTTGCATGCATTGTGGGCTCAGATTTTTGCTCCCTGTAGGTTGCAGGAACTGAGCCTCCCATCAGTCTGTCCCTAAGGTGGCTATCCTGGGGGATGCTGCCTGGCCTCCCTTATGCCATCAGCAGGCACTGGAAATAGTCCTTTTCTCAGCAGCATCATTAGTGGCGTACTTTCTGGCCCTGCATGCCCCCAGGGTCTCAGTCTCAGGAATCCAGACCTCTTTGGGAGACAGTGCTACAGAAATCTGATTAATTTAGTTGGAGTATGGCTCATGGGATTAAAAGTGAGAGAATTTGGGGACAAGCAGGTACCCTTCCATGGTACCCAAACACCTCATCATGTTCCTTATATTAGGACTGTGCTCTCAAGATGGATCACAGAGGAGGCATAACTCAATAACAACAACAGCAGCAATAGTAATCATGCTTTCATGAAAAGAATTTCAGCTTCAGCACCAGAAAAATCTGAGTTGGAATGCCAGCTCTGCCTCTTACTAGCCATGTGCTCTTGGGCGAATTACATAGTCTCTCTGCCCCTCCGTTTCCTTCTTTCTAACATGGGGTAATCATTCCTACCTTGCAGGAGTGTTACAATGAATAAGTAACATGACAACAGCAGAGTGCCCAGTACCCAGCATGGCAGGTGCTACGCTTTCAATTGAAGTGTCTTCCTGTGCATCATGCCATGTTATCCTCACAGCAGTCCTGGGAAGAGGCAAGGCAGGCTAGAATTATTCCCATTTACAAAAAGGGAAAGGAAGCCTCAAAAAGTAAAGTGACTTGTCTGCAGTCACACAGCAAGTAAGGGAAGAGAAAGACTTGACATTGTCTAATTGCTACCTCTGGGCTCTTTCCAATTAGGTGACTCAGGTTCATAAATCGCCTTCTCAAGGCATCCAGCTCATTCTCAAAGTGGATTCAGGTGCTAGAAAAATACTCTGTTTTTAACTCTTACTGGCTCTCCATGTATCAGAGTCTGCTACTCCTGGGGATGTGGGGTCTATGGCAGGTTCTTGGTGACCCTCCTTGAAACTCTCTCAGCAATTTCAGATCTTTGGTTGGGACACTCCCTGCCCCTTGATATTTTAGTTTTCTGGGATCCTTTTGCATTTGCTCCCATTTTTTTACTCACCACCAGGAACAATCTTCACAGGGAAGCAGAGGGCTTTATCATGTTCACCTTCATCTTGCTTTCTCCATCCTGAAGAATAGGAAGGTTGCAGAGTTGTGTCTGGAGGGTTTATGTCTGAGTAAATGCCACCTGAGAAGCAAGGTTCCCCACAAGGACATTGCCTTCCCCAGCCATCCAGCACCTGGTTACTCATGTCCCTCTCCAGGGCCTCCCTGTGGGAAGTCTGTGGCATGGCAGAGGGTCCTGAGCTGGGATGGGTGAAAGGAGGGCAGAGGAAGAAAGCCAACAGAAGCAGTAGAACCTCCATCATCAGTGAAGAGAGAGAAAAGATGGTAGCCAACAAAGCAACATCCAAATAAAGGGGCAAGATGAAGCCTTAAATGCAGGAGGAATGAAGAGGGGGAAAGTGCCAGGGGTCAGGGATAACATGGAAAGTAGAAAGAGGTGGAGATTAAGTCACACAACTCAGTACTAATGTTGGGAAAATGGTCTCCTTGTTTGTTCTGATTATCTAACACTACATAAGAAATTTCCCCGAAATCTAGTGGTGTAAGACAACCGTTTATTAAGCTCATGCACTGTTTGGGTCAGGAATTCAAATAGGACTCTATGGGAAAGGCTTTTATCTGATCCTTGAAGTCTGGGCCCTCAACTGGAAACCTCCAGGGCTTGGGACTGGAATGATCTGAAGTTTCACCCATTGGTGGTTAAGGCTGGGAAAACTCCAGCAACAAACTCCAAGGGCATCTCTCTCTGTCTCCATGTGGCCTCTCTATGCCAGCTCTCCAACATGGCAGCTTTAGGGTAGCCAGACTTCTTACATGTCAGCTCCCAAGGTGCATGCTGACACCTGGTGGAAACCATTTTGCTTTTTATGACCTAGACTCAGAAGTCATACAGTGCCCTTCCACTGTGCCCAACTGATCAAGGCTGTTCCAGTGGTCTACCGGGTTCAAAAAGAGAGAACACAGATTTAATTTCTTAATGGGGAAGTGTCATGCCACACTTTAAGAGCATGTGGAATGGCATACATATCCATGGGTACATCTTGGAAAACATAACCTACCATCTTGTCCAACTTCTCCTCTCTATGGTACTGTCTCATGCTACTGTGGTCAGTTTGTGTGGAAGTATAAAGGCATAAATACTGGGCCTCCCCTCCAAAGAAAGTAAGCTTCAGAAGAGAATACCCAAGCTTGGACAAAGGAGGTGCTTGGCATGTTCCTTTAGAGAAAAATAAAGCAAGTTCTAGGGGCCTCGTTATAATGGACTCTGCACTCTTCTATCTCAGCTAGGTTCTTGTTTTGTTTTGTGGTCGTTATTAACAATGGTGGCAGTCTTATCTTTATCAATTGCCTTGAGTTTTTACTGAAGATCTTTCTAAAAACCAAGCCTATGTGTGTGATGCTGAGAAGAACCAAAGGAAGGCTCTGATTTTGCTCACAACAGAATCAGAGACAAAAAAGAGTGGGTACCCCTGACAACAGGCATGAAGGGAAGCAGCTATCAGAGTAAGCCCCCAGTGGGGAGGCCAACTCTGGGCAGCAAAGATGCAGTTGCCCCTCCCTCCCTTGGCAACTTTCTACGGAGAGCTTGTCTTAGCTGTGGAGTATCTTGTATCTTTCTTCAGTGAAATTCTTTTACAGAGAGAAGCAGTGGAAAGATCAAAGTGGGAGTACCTCAAGGGAGAGGTGAAACGCCAGAGGGTTAGTGCCACCGGCACTTGAGCAATTGTCTTCCTTACACCAGACTTCCTCAAGGGAGTTCATGGAGTTTAGTGCTTTGTATGTTACTCACGTTCACTCTCTGTACCCCTTATAGGCCTGCCCTATACACTCACCTCTGAGCCTCTAGCTCCCTCCCAGCTAAATCCACCTCCTGAAGAATCTATTTCCTAATAGAGTTCCCTGAAGGAAATGCCACTGGAAGCACCAGCAGGAAGGAACAGAGTCACAAAGAAACAGCTAAACGTCACTCTTCACGCTTAACTACCGTGCAAAGATGCTAATTCAGCAGGGCCTGGTACATACCCTTTGTCTAGCTGAATTCTAGTTATTCCATAGCACCTAGCACAGACCATGCATAATTTTTGCAAAGTTTTATAAGCAAGAGGAATGCTTAGTCTATGAAACACTGAAAGTGAACCCATTTGCCACCTAACAAAGTGTATGCTCATTGAAGACATTTATTATTATTATTAATTAACAGGGTGTACAATGTTCTCAAAGACTTAAAGCCCAATTCCAGTTTTGTCCAATACTGATAGAAATACTATAATCATACTTTGATGGTTATGCTTCCTATTTAAAAAAAAATTATGCAGTTATTCACTTAAAAAATAAAATAAAATTTAAAGAATCTCTGCATCTCAAGGAACAAATGTTCTTATTGGGAAAGCAATTAAATAAAGAAATATTTTAGTGAGGGTTATAAGAGAGAACACTGCTAGCGATGGGAAGATAAGAAAGGATCTTTGATCTAGATTTGAGGGAGGAGGTGTCACCAGGAAGGATGTGACAGCTGAGCTGAATTTTGAGTCAGGAATGGGAGCTTTCCAGGAGAATATGGGGAGAGAAGAGGAAGGCAGTGCATGTGCAGGGCACCAAGGCATGGGAAAGTAGAGTGCCTCCAAGGAGCTGAGCGTATCCAGAGAGAGTGGGAGGAAGAAGTGGGAGGAAGAGAGTATAAGAGGAAGGAGATGAGGCTGGAGAGAAAGAGAGTGAAGAACTTTGAATGCTGTCCCCAAAAGTTTGATGTTTCTCCAGAATTACACACCATAAAACTAGCTTAAAACTTGAGATTTTATTCAGATAAAGTTACTGAATTGACAGTTACTAAGATTATCTCTAAGAATAAATGATGATGAGGTTGACCTTGTGCCAGTCAAGAGCAGGGCTCCACTGCTGGCCTTTGGTCCTTGTTCATAGGATCATGGGAGGGTCAGTGAGCCAGAAGCAGACAGCCTCTGCTCTTAGAGCAGCCTTGCCAACCTGATCACTGGCCCTGACCCCAGGCATCATCTGGCTATTCCAACTTGCCTTATCTTACCAACCCAAACTGGAGCTGTGGTATCTGTCTACTCCTTCCTGCTCAACTGGACAGTTATTTGGGGTCCCTCTGGGCAAGTCCTACTTTGCCAATGTCCATGTTCCCAAGATTCAGCTATAATTAAACTTTAAATAAATAAGATTTTTTTTTTCTTCCCATTCTGACCTCAGCTACAACACTTGTTATCTGTTGACTGATGATTGGATATCTGGGAATTATAGTAAATCAAAGAAAAAGGTGATAAAGTAAGGTTTTTTTTTAAATCATCAGCCTGTTGTTATATAGCTATTGGCTAGGAAGAAGAAGTGACATCCCCAGGAATAAAGACTAGTTTAAGGGTCTTCTGACACTCAAGCAAGGGAACATTTTATGGATCACCTCCTCTTTTAGTAAAAGGAATTGACAGGTTGACAAATACAGTGAGTAACAGGTACTCACGACTTAAACTTGGAATTAATTTTAGACAACTCCCTAAAACTTGATAATGAATGAATCTTCTAAAGTGAGATTTAGCCAGCCATTCAGCAAGCATTACCTGAGTACCTCCTACATGTCCAACTCTACAGGAAACACTAGGGAACCGAAGAAAAACAAGACCCAGTTTCTACCCAAGGAACCTGCCTCCTGATGAAAGAGACAGATAACAAATATAATACTTATGAAGCATGAAGAGAGCTCTAACAGGGATAAGTACCAGGTGCCAAGGGAGCACAAAGGAAGATCTAAGAGTGTCAGGAAAATACTCATGCTGGATCTTGAAGAGTGAATGGGAATTAGGACAAGTGGAGCAAAAAGGCGGTGAGGTGGACAAATGCAGAGGGTTCTGTATGTATGGAGTTGGAGACATCCAAGCATATTTAGGAAACATTGCAGTCACACAGAAGCAGAGGAGTAATGATAAAAGACTCTGGCATAACGCTGTGTTCAGGAAAGGCCTCATATCCATGCTAAAGAGCTTGATGCTAACCCTGAAGGCCCATGGATGGGTTTTAAGCAAGAAAAGGAGGATGGCCTGGCCAGATGTGGGTTTCAGAAAGATGAACCTAGACACTTGACTGGGGAGTTGGAGTGGAAGCAGGGAAACTTATTAGGAGGGCTGTGCAGTACTCCAACACTGTAATGAAGAGGTTTTCATGGCTAAGCTGTTGGTTAGCTCCTGGAAACTGCCATGACTTCTGTAAAGACACTGTATTAGCCCATTCTCACATTGCTATAAAGAACTACCTGAGACTGGGCCATTTATAAAGAAAAGAGGTTTAATTGGCTCATGGTTCCACAGGCTGAGCTGGAAGCATGGCTAGGGAGGCCTCAGGAAACTCATAATCATGGTGGAAGGCAAAGAGGAAGCAAGCACATCTTCACATGGCCAGAAGGAGAGAGAGGGAAGGAGAACGTGCTACACACTTTTAAACCACCAGATCTCGTGAGAACTCAGTCGCAATCACGAGAACAGCAAGGGGGAAATCCAGCCCCATGAGCCAATCAACTCTTACCAGGTCCCTTCCCCAGCACTATGGATTACAATTCAACATGAGATTTGGATGGTGATACAGAGCTAAACCATATCAGACACCAAGAAAAATTAGTGGAATCAGAAGTTGGTTTGTAAATCCCATTTTGACCCATTTTTGAGTCTTCAGAAAGGTTACGTCATTTCTGTAAACGGTGTGGAGAATCTTCAATCATAAATTCCAGTTCTCATTGATCAGAATGAGAAACTGTGGCCCAGAAAAGGCAAGCGCCTTGGCCAAGGTCACTTGGTTATGGTAACTTGTCTCTAAGTAGCCTTTCTGCCTAGCCCCAGAGAAGCAAGAAGGTGCTGCAGAAAGAGCACTGGACTGTGAGTTTCAATTCTGACCCCTCTCCTTAATCACAGGGTGTCTTTGAACACATGATTGTGCCTCTCTAAGCCTCAGTTTCCCCACACATCAAACAAGAGCATTGGACTAGAAAGATCTCTGTGATCATTTCCAGCTCTGAAACATGATGTGTCCATTGTGCAGTGAGGAAAGAAGACTAGCAATCAAAGCAGCTTTCCAGACTGTCGCCAGAGGTTGGCTGCAGGTGGTGCTCAAAGCCCAGGTGGCTGCTCCAGGAAAGGGTGAGAGGAGGGAGGGAGTGGCATTAACATTCCCCCAATGTGCCCGGAAGCTTGGAGGGTCCAGATGGGAAGCAAACAAGCAAACCCTCTGACGTGTGTGCAGCCATAGATCACCTTAGAGAGCAGCCGCCGCTGCTCCCCTGTTGCCGTGGCAACTTTTCTCTAGATTCTCCTCATTTCCCAACACTCAGCCCCCAGAGCAGGGCCCAATTGACCTGTGAGCGGGGACCAGACAGAGCAGGGTGGGTGGTAAATGAACATACGCACTGGCGTTCAGTGGCAGAGGCCACGCAGCTCGGAACGAAGGGCTAGGACTCAGACCCAGGTGTGTCCAGCTGCTGTTGCCCTTCCTGTGCAAACACTGCCTCACAGACAAAGCATGGAAAGAGGTGGGAGCAGAGAGGAGGATTTTTTACATTATGAGTCACCCCAGTTTTATAAAATCTTAGTTTTTCTCTAACATTCCTTTGTAGCAACCAATGGAAAAGTCACTGCCTCTTCCTCCACCTTGAACTTGCTGTGTGAGCTTGGCCAGGTCACTTAACCTTTCTAAGCCATGCTTTTCTAAAGTGTAAAATGGAGCTAATAATTTAACTCGGAGAGGCTGGGTGCGGGCCCTCTCCTGCTCTTCCCCCTGCCCCGAGGCTCTGTGGGTGAGTCAATTGAGACATTTGAAGAGTCTCTGCTTGGAAAATGGCAAAGTCTTTTGAAATATAAAGGTTTACTAGTGACCTCTTTTCCCCCACCGCCTCATTATTGGTGCAATTAAGAGCTGATTTTCTGGGCATTTCTTCCTTTATAGAAAAAAAGCGCTGTTGTGTCCCATATATTAGGCAACTGCTGATTTTAAATCAAGAGGAAATAGAAGCAACGTTTCTCTGAAATTATTATCAAAGTCATTAAGAGGATTTTTCTTATCAGACTTCAATTTACACACAAATAGAGTTTTAGGAAGACATCTATTTGTGTAAGATGGGCAATTCCAAAGCTGGTATGTCACCCCCTTGGGATAGAATCAAACCATTTCCTCCATGTCTGCCTCCCTCCCTTCCTCTAGTTATTCAGTAGATGCCCAACAACACCTGCCCTGGTGATTGTACTACAGATACATTCGAAGAGCACCTGCTTCGTGTCAGGCACTGTTCTAGATCCTAGGGATTTCGTGAAAAAACAAGGTTCCTGCCCTGGAGGGCCACAAGGGTCAGTGGAGACAGTGCAGGAGTAAGGGCTCTCCTATCCTTTATCTTTTCACCGTTCCGAGAACCCTGTGAGAAAGATGTCACCACCATTTCAGAGCAGAGGCACCGACACTCCGCAGTTAAATGCCCTCTTACCCGCGAGGTCTCTGCTTTGACCCAGTTTAAACTCCTGGCCTCTGCTCTAGGCTATGTTCTCCAACGTGACCCAGAGCTTGCTCTGCAGACCTGACCTTCCTGGTTTCAGACTGGCAGCACCCAGGCACCCCTCCAGCTCTTTACTTGTCTTCCTCTCTGCACTGACTGCATTACAGTGTTCCCAGATATTTGCCCATCAAGAGCTGCACTGTCCCCCACCCCTTCTTAACCACAGGGCTCTGGCATTTACAGGTAGACGTCAAGGACTTCAAGAACCCTATAATTTCATGCAAAATCTTGGTCAAATGGGAACAAGTACGTTTTGAGGGGAGAGAGGCTACATGGTTCATCAGATTCTCCAAGAGACCTAGAGCCCGTGTAAAGTTGGGAAATTGCCTCAGTGCTTCCCCTGGTTGTTCCTATTTCCTCTTGCTTCCCCCGCAGGGCCTGGCACCCAGCCAATCTATGTAGGAGGAAAGGATGGAAGAAGAGATGAGTGTCCACCACTCCCAACTAGCTCTTCTACCGAGGTATAACACACAGCAGAAACTAGTACCAACCCCTAAAGTTTTCTCTTAATGAAATTCGTCTGAAAGAGGAAAAGAGGAAAAAGTCATTGGAGAGACCATAAAACCAAGCGAAGGCCAAGGAGGAGAGAAGACTCAAGTAGATATAGAGCCACTGGAGATGCCAGCTACACGGAGGAAAGCTGAAGTGGCAGAAGTTAGAAGGGAAGGGACGTTATTACGTTAGCAACGGCAGGAACTGTTCCATATGTCTTGCTTTGTGAATCACAAAGTGCGGAGTCACTGGGGTGACGGAAGGGAGGCTGGAGTCCTGGCATCTAGACTAAATTCTGCTGCCCAACATCAGTAGGACGTTTGGCAAGGCTCTCCAAACCTCAGTTGCTTTACTACAAAATGGGGATATCACCCTGGCTCTTCTTCCTTGGCTGTTATCATAAAGCTTCGATAGGATGCTGGGTATTACTACAACAGGCAGGGCAGTTGCCACCAACACAGGTCATACTGACCAATATCAACATTTAAAAACCAGACTTCCAGAAGTTAGCTGTTGTTAATATTTCCTACTTCTGTGTACCAATGGAGCTAACCAGAGTTTGCAAGTGCATAAAGCTATTCGGTTATTACTCTCCCAAACACAGAGGTGGAACTTTGCTACAAGTTCCACCTCTCACGGTGAGGACCACTTTGCACAGGCCACGTCTCCTCACCCTGCCTCAATTGGTTCTCAATGCTCTCCAAGACATTTGGGTGTCCTTTATACCATTTCTCTTTCTCTCCACCATCCCACGTGAACTCCCATGTGGGCTTCCCATTTGTTCCCTGAGCCCAGTTCTCATAACGTCGTGGTTCATCTTAATGGGAACAGCACATCGTTATTCCTCCTTGACATTTCATTTATCCTCCATTCAAGGTTAGGACCTCCTTATCTACATGCTCCTCCCAGCCTTTTTTAGATTTTTGCAATAGTGAGTGAGCCCAAAAGACTGAAGACCAACAAGGGTTCCAGGTCTCCTTGTACAGGCAGAAACTCATATTAGAGACCTGAAAGCACTCCGAGCTCTGTAAAGTGGTCTGCAAACCCAGGGCAGGCTCGCTGTTCTTTTGATCGGTTTGGGAACAATGCTGAGATTAAGGGAAGTTTTGCAGTGGGAGGTCCCTGCTGCAGCTGAGCGGGGTTAAAAGCAAGGGAATTCCTCTTTCCTCCCATCCCTTGGAGACAAGTTCTGGTTAGGGCTCCATGTCGCCACAAGTGAAAAATATATTTATATTCTAGAGAAACAAGCAGCCATATATCTTCTATATGGGAGGCAGTTTCCGTTTTCATTTCAACCACACGAAATGGGGCCCAACCAATGAACCGGTGTGAGAAAGAGATCAACGCAGAATTGTGAAATAGCCAAGGCTAAAAGTTCCGTTTAATAAAACCTGAAAAATAAAAGCCCTAAGAGCAGGTAACTGCCTGGTGCTTTGAAAATAGAAATTGCATATTAGAAGATTAGAAAAATACACAAAGAAAGAGCTTAGGATCTTTCATCCAGAGGCAGGGAGGAGGTGAGCTGCAGGCAGAGGCAAAAGGTGTTCTGAGAGAAGCTGGAGCCCATTCAGGGAGACAGTTGTATATGTTGTCATTCATTTCACAGACATTGCTGAGCCCCTGCCAGAGGCAAGGTAAGCACTGGCTCTCCCAACAAAGCAGGTCCAGTTTCACCATCGTTCCCTATGGCACTGCTTGCAAACATTCAGTCATTCAAATTCTGCCTTCACTACGGTTGCCGTTCTTGCAAGCTGGTTGTTCTATTATTTATTCAACCATTTATTTTAAATTGACTTTCTTTTTAAATGTAAATACCAGCATGAGCCTTATCCATGAAATCACAAGTTTGAAGTGCTGGCTATATTTTCTTTAGTACATATTAAAATAAATACATAATAATAGATCCATGCTTGTCTGAGTTAATGCTATCTAAAGTCAGCTTGTCTACTATCAGTGACACATGTACTCCATACTAGGAAATGCTCCTGGATAGGGGGTGTATTGGGTAGGAGTAAGTTCAGCTTTATGTAACAGAAAACCCCAAATAACTGGCTTAAACAAGAGAAAAAGTTATTTTTATAGAATATAGAAGAAGTCTGGAGACAAGCAAACCAAAGACTGCTTTATGGCTGCTTCAGGCTTGACAGAGACGCTGACTCCCATGGAATTCAGTTCCACCATTACAGCATGTGCTTCCATTCTCAAAGTCTCTTTATAGCCCAAGATGGCTGCTGGAGCATCACCCATCACAGCTGTATTCTGGGAGGCGACAGGAAGGCAAGGGAAGGCAAAAATGTGCCCTACCTTCTTAAGTCAGTGCCCTTTAAGGAACTTTGCTACAAGTTCCCCCAAATGATTCCTCTTAGTTCTTTTGGCTAGAGCTTTTAGATGGCTGGCTATACCTAGCTTTAGGGGAGAAGTTTTTGCTGCAAAGATGATCATTAAGTTCTAGGTACCTCTTGAGCTCTTGAGCCCTGAGCATTCCCACTTGGCCTCACTGCTTGTCTGATCTTTTGCTCTGGTTCTGCTAATGACTTTTAGCTGCTTCTACAGAACTGGAGCTTGGCCCTGAACCCCAGACCAAGTAGGTGGTGGTGGCCTCATGCCGTGGCTTCATGTTCAATTGACTCTTTCTTCTAAGATGGAATCCTTCTTTAGGAATTCATTTCATTGACTTGGATATACCTCCTTGACCTAAAATCTAGACCCTACCCGATACTGAGAATCAGTGCTACCTAGAAACCCCTTCCAATTTACCTACATTTCAACGTTAGGCCTGACTTCTCAGACATTAATTTGTGTTTGGATCATATGGGAGTTAGCTGTGTCCCCCTGGCCTGACCATTAGCATCTTTTCAACTTGCTCTGGCTGGCTCACCTGTTACCCTCCTCCCTATAGCTTGCTGGGTGGCCAAGGCCATGATGTTCAAACATATCTGGATTCTCTCTCTCCCAGCCGTAGTCTCAGGGGGTTCCGAACCTTCCTCCTCTTCCACTGTTGCTGGAAGAGAAAGGGAGGTCAAAGAGGCACCCAGCTTCTTAAGTCAGCGCTATTTAAGGAACTTTTCTACAAGTTCCCCACATGATTTCTCTTGTTTCTTTTGGTGAGAAGTTTGTAGATGACTGGCTATACCTAGTTGTAAGGGAGGTGTTGTCTTTCAGGATATTTTTGCCTCTTGTACTGGTTCATGTCATTGCATGTTAACAGAAAGACAATACAAAGAGGTTTTGAACTCTCTGCAATTGCTTTGAGTTCAGCCTTTACTATTTTCCATTACTATAAAATGAAGGATTCTCAATAGGGGTTGTTGTCTCCTAGCATGAACCTTTCTGTTAATGCCTTCTGCAAAAGTCCCTGTGCATTGATATGTGACATCGTTGTACAGTAATTAGAGATTACTGATTGTTTAGTCTCTTATTTAATAATGAGTTTCATTGTAATGGAAAAAACATAATTGCCAAGCTTATATAGTGTTCACTCATCATGTTCCCTTTTACAACTCAATGCCTAGCACTTCGAGAGCATCCAATAAATGTTCACTACAAAAATGAATACATGAATGAATGAATGATAATATTTGTTCTCTCATGTCCATGTCACAAGGGACTCTAAATCCACAGGTCATTATGTCACTGCTACACATTACTGTGCATCAGGAGACATTATACAAAGTAAAATTTTAGGATCTAGAATATGGGTCAGCAAACTTTTTCTGTAAAGGGGCAGGTAGCAAATATTTTAGACCCCACAGACCATATCATCTCTGTCTCAACGATTCCTCTGCCATCAGAGTGAAAAAGCAGCCAAAAACATATACAAACAAATGAACACGCCTGTAGTCCAGGAAAACTCTTCACATGTCAGAAAATACAATTCTCCTTTTGATTTCTTTTTTAACCAAAACCCATTCTTAGCTCACAGGCTGTACAAAAACAGGTGGTGAGCCACATTTGGCTGTGGGCCATAGTGTGCCGACCCCAGATCCAGGATGTATCATCATCAAACTTTAGTCCACAGAACAACTACCTGGGATACTTGTTAAAATATAGCTTGCCAGATTCTGCAGCCAAGGATTTCACTTCAGTATGGCTGGGGTGAAGCTTGGGCATCTAAATTTTTAGAAAGCAAGTGATTCTGATGCAAGTCATCCTGAGATCATATTTCAAGAAACTAATCATATTAACTACAGCAGGTTAGGCCATCATAGCAAATAGACCCCAGAATTTAGGAGGCTTAACACAATGGAAGATTGTTATATAAAGTTCTAGGTAGTTGTTCCACTCACAGATGACTCTCCTCCACATACATACTCAAGGCTAAAGGTTCTCACAAGTTCCAAAGTCACCCTGGAAGTTGACAGTCCATCAAGCATCAAGAGTAGTACATGTGGGAGGTTTATATGGACCAGGCCTGGAAGAAGAACTCATCACTCCCACTTATTCCAAAGGAGAGAGACTGGTGACATGGCCTTACTCAACTAGAGAGAGGGCAGGAAAGGTGGTCTACCTGGGTGCCCAGGGAGAAGTTAAGCATATAGATTTGGGTGCCTAGCTAGTGGTCCCAACTGCTCTGAGCTCAAGGAAATAACTAACTGCCAAGATCTACTGAAGCAAATTTAAGTCTGGTCAGTTGTTGCAATGGGTAACAGAAGGCTTACAAATTCTAAGTCATTGGAACTGGGGCTTCAGCTTCCTGATATGAAAAATAGGAATAACACCTGTCCTTCTTCTCTCCCTCGCTAAATTGTGAAGCTCAACTGTACTCCTGTGCATATGGGAATGATGGGGAATTCAGATCTGATGGTGAGGTCTGGGAGGGACTTCCTGAGGAAGCTAGGGATTAGGTGGTGCCTCAGTTTACTCCAGAGGGTGGTTCTCAAAGTGCAGTTCCCAGATCACTGGCTGGTCTCCACCATAATTATAATCTTCTGAAGTAAGCCCCCTGGAGGAGTTCTTAAAGCAGAGGTTGCTGGGCTCTACCTTGAGAATTTCAGATTCAGTTGGACTAGGCTGGAGTCTAACAAGTTCCCATCAGCACTGCCAGGGAAGCTGTTAGAAAGGCAAACTCTCAGGACCCAGCCCAAACCAAGTGAATCTGAAATTCTGGAGGTAGAGCCCAGCAACCTCTGCTTTAATAATTCCTCCAGGAGATTCTGATGCTCACTGAAGTTTGAGAACCTCTGTTCTAGACTGTCCCTAACCCCTAAGCTGTCCCCTATTGGAAGATAAGGAAAGAAGTCTTGCTTCCCTCCTCCCAGAGGCTGGGACATTCTGGAGATGCCTTGCTCTGTGACAGTCTTCATGCATCAGTGGCAATGAGCAACAGACACACATCCCCAGCATCCCCTTGGATCCCTGAGCTGCATCAAGCCCTTGATTGCAGTGCTGAAGAATAATAGCTCATTTTCGAAGACCTAATTACGTAATGAGGCCTTCACGCTCCCCGAGACTGCAGCGCTTCATCCAAATTGTGCAGCCAGGTGTTGGCCCTGAGTGCCCCGGGTTGGGGACCTCATTTGAATACTATTAAGACAAGAGGTTAACGCGCTCTGTGTTAAAAGTCCTGTCTGTAGGGGTGGCCTTTCTAGTTCCCCTTCCTGGTCCATCCAGGTGGCACGTAAGGGTGGTAATTATGGTGGAGACGAGCCAGTGAACTTAGGAATGAAGATTGTGCCCACATCATCAGGGAGGGGTGTGCTTGTGTTTCTGGTCCAATGTCAGCCCAGCATGAGTGCCTTTTCTCTTGCATAGCATCAGAATCTGGAGGTGGTTCAGGGGTGGGAAAGCCCTGGGACGTAGATCTGAAACCTGGCCCCTCTGCTAACCAACTGGAAGAACTTCCTTTAACCCCTGAATTTTCTTGAGCTCTATCAGAAAAAAATGGAATGAGGATCCATGCCTTATAGGGCTGTCCTGAAGGCTTAATAGAAAAGAATTTATTGAAGTGCCTGGCCCTGCACTTTCTATAACAGGCCAGGGCTCACACAGGGGCTAGCCTCGTCACTCACCTCTACCCTACCCCTACTCTTCACCCCTGCCATGGTGAATCAGTGAATGACATGGAATTCTCTGACCTTTATACATGCTGTTTCTCTGACTGAAATACTCTTCATGCTTATCCCCTACTCCTGATTGTCTCCTACTCATTTTCCAGGCCTCATCTTGGAAGTCACTTCCTCCAGGAAGCCTTGCCTGACCACTAACCCTAGCCCTAGGTCTAGGTTAGTTTACCCTTCTCTGGGATCCCCTTTCACCCCGGTCATTCCTACTTCAGTACTGTTCATACTGTCCCAATTCCCCTTACACTGTAAGCTCTGAGCAAACAAGAAACTTTGCCCTTGTTCACAGCTGTAGGCCCATTGCCTGGTAATTAGTAGGTATGCAAAAAATGTTAAAAGAAAGAATGAATAGTAGGTGCACAGTAAATGTTGAAGGAATAAATGGATCTTGCCAGGGCTCAGGCTATGATTGGGATAAAGTCAATCCAATTCAGCAAACATTTATGAAACTTCTACTATTTATCAAGAGTTGTTATGAGAACAGAGGAAACCAAGATAGATAAAATATGCTCCTTACAATCAAGTAATTTACAATCTTAAAAGCTGTGCATTTAGGAAATGCAAAAGGGAGGAAGAAGCCTGGGTCTTTAAACACCCCCATACCAAATCCTGCCCCAGAAGACAGTGTGCAATGGAAATCTAGGCACTGATTTACTGTCTTATGCTCAGATGGACTTTGACCCCCAAGCTGCTTCTCTGAATCACATTCCTGTACATGGACTTCATTGCTTTTTTTTTTTTTTTTTTTTCTGTCACCCAAGCTGGAGTGCAGTGGCACGATCTTGGCTCACTGAAACCTCTACTTCTAGGTTCAGGTGATTCTCCTGCCTCACCCTCCCGAGTAGCTGGGACTACAGGCATGTGCCACCACCTCCGGCTAATTTTTGTATTTTTAGTAGAGACGAGTTTCACCATGTTGGCCAGGCTAGTCTCAAACTCCTGACCTCAGGTGATCTGCATTTTTTTTTTAAATCTGGCACCAATTAGGACTCTGGAGATACACATACCCACACATACACACATGGACACAAACACAAGTTTCTGTTTCCAGCTGCATCCCCTGCCCACAGACTGCTCCCAGTCTGTTAAGGGCAGCCCGTGAATGTCAGCACCCATTCAGCAGATGTGTACTGGGCGCCTGCTCTCTGCTGGACATGGAAATAGGTACACATGTGTGGGGACAGAGGCAGAGGGAAGAGAGTAATGATAAATAAAGGAGGCTGACAAACTGGGATAAATTCTTAGCGTATAAACAGGGGAGCTACCATAGGAGTGGAAATCAGAAGAAGTGATGTTGAGTTGAGACTGGAAGGATAAGTAGGGACCCATCAGATCCCTGGGAAACCTGAAGAGAGAATGTTCCCAGTAGAGGAACAGCCTGGGCCTAGGTTGGAGTGGGAAAGAACCCAGAGCACTTAGAAGGGTCACACTGCTGAAGAGCAGAGAGCAAGGGGGAGGCCATAGGGGCTGGACTGGAGGGGAAGCTGGAGGAATAGACCTGGCTGAGGGTTTAGGCCTTTATCTCAAGAGTGTAGGAAGTCACTGAGGCATCTTGTGGAAGATAGCTTGGTCACATTTGCACAGTTATATTTCATTCTGGCAGCAATGGAGGTGAGAAGGCCAGTTAGGAAGCTGTTGCTCTGGTCCAGGTGAGAGATGCGGGATTTCCTCCATGGGATTGATAATGGGGATGGAGAGCATGAGGAAGAATGGATTTAAAGACCATCATAAACCACCGCTGGGAGAAATCTTGAGGAGACCCACCTGATATGGTTTGGCTCTGTGTCCCCACCAAAATGTCACCTTGAATTGTGATAATCCCCACATGTTCTGGGACAGACCCAGTGGGGGGTAACTGAATCATGGGGGCAGGTCTTTCCCATGATGCTCTCATGAAAGTGAGTAAGCCTTGCCAAATCTGGTGGTTTTATAAAGGTGAGTTCCCCTGCATATGCCCTCTTGCCTGCTGCCATGTAAGACATGCCTTTGCTCCTCCTTCACCTTCCAACATGACTGTGAGGCCTCCCCGGCCATGTGGAACTGTGAGTCCATTAAACCTACTTCCTTTATAAATTACTCAGTTTTAGGTGTGTCTTTATGCACAGCATGAGAATGGTCTAATACACTATGATACGCATGGCAAGTACGGCCTTGATGGAGACCCTGGGCTCGGTCAGAGCAGCCTTGAGGAACACGTATTTAAAAATCAATTAATTGACTGAATCACCCTGTTATAACACCCAAAGAGCTAAGGATGGTAAAAGAGGTTCAAAGACTTATGGGACTCCTAGGAGGAAGAGGTCACTCCTGGATTCAGAATAGGAAGAGGAAAAAGTGACATTTGTCTGGGCCTTAAAGAATAAATAATGTAAGGCTAGGCATGGTGGCTCACACCTGTAATCCCAAAAATGTGGGAGTCTGAGGTAGGAGGATCACTTGAGTTTAGGAGTTTGAGACCAGTCCTGGCAACATAAGGAGACCCTGTTTCGACAATATTTTTAAGAAGACTATTAGCCAAGTGCAGTGGCATATACCTGTAGTTTCAGCTATTCAGGAGGCTGAGGTGGGAGGATTGCATGAATCCAGGAGATCGAGGGTACAGTGAACAGTGATTGCACCACGGCACTCCAGCCTGGGTGTCAGAGTGAGACCCTGTCTCAACAACAACCAGAGAAGAATAGATAGAGACTTATGGTCATGAGACGGGTAGGGGTCAAGGGGCAAAAGTTCCCACCATGGCAATGGGCATGTTGAGAATCATTTGATCCTGAACATGATGATGAAAGGGTGAATGGGGCAGTTGACTTAAGTAAAAAGCACTTTAAGGGAAACAGCTAATGGTTTGGTGGATCTGGAATGGAAAGAGTCTTAAATGTCAAATTAAAGAGATTGAATGTTATAGATTTGGGGAGCCATTCAATCACAATACAATTATTAAACCTGAATTTCAAGCAAGTGTGCTGGGCTCTGGGAATGCAAAGTCAGGACCCTAAAGGAGCTCAGAATCCAGTGAAGAGGCAGATGTGTAAATGTTATTGGTGCCTCTCTAGTGAAACAGTGGGTACAGATATTAGCTCTGAGGAGGGGTATTGTGAATAGTGAGGCTTGATCTGAACCTTGAAGAATGAGGGAGGGTTCACCAGACAGTCCATGGGAAAGAGAAGATAAGGTGCAGGAGAAGAGAAGGGTAGGAAGGGAAAGAGGGAGAGAAATTCTAACAGCAGTAAGAGAAACTGCACAGGATGGAGCCTGAGAGACAGCAGGTGAGCGTGAGGACCTGCCAAGCATTGAGGTGCATGCCCCTTACACATTGAAAACGTGAGGGAGTTGCAGAAAACAGCAAGGAAGGCAGCAGGAGTCAGGCATGGAGAGCATCACAGGTTTCCTCCAGTCTTGCAAAGTTCCCTCTGGACATGGTTGGGAGAGTGGTGTGGAGAATCCAGGGGCAAAAGACTCTATAGTAAGGTTTTGAGCCATAGAGTTCAATGGATGATAACTGAAATAAAGACAGATAGGGTCAGAAGGGTCTTTTGAGATCATCTTCTCTAAAGCTTCCCATGTTACAGAAGCAGAGAGAGCCATGTTAGTCGGCCCAGGCCTCATCATTAGTGAGAGGTGCAGGCACGAGGTAAGAAGGACTTCCTATGTAGAGGGTGGTGGCCTTGCAGGGGTAATGGGCTGGCATCAAGGGCATCTTGTGAAGGGGGCTCATTGGGCACTTCCGAGATTTCTGGACTATTGTGCCTGAGGAGAGAACAGGGCTAGTCACCAAGATGGGTGACCTAGAAGGAGTGGGAAACAGTGTGAGTTCAGTTCTGGGCATGCTGATTTTGAGGTCCCTGCAAGATACCCAGGTAACGTCAAGATTCAGAGGGAGGAAGGTGGAGATTTTAGCTACAGCTAGAGACTGAGGAGCCATCCTCAGAGGGGTGGCATTTGTAGCTGTGGGAGTGGAGGTGCTAACCCAGGGAGTGAGAAGGGAAGAGATGAAGACACAAGACAAAACTCTCAAAAGAAGGACCCTCTAGGAGGCTGAGGAGCAGACATTAGGCAGGCAGGGAGTCCTGAACATGCAGAAGGAAGAAGACAGCTGAAAACCTGAGCTGTTATTAGAATAACTGCTGCTCATACAGTCTTGGAGGGGGATGACAGGGCCAGGTCCAAGATGTTCCAACTCCCCCATCATCGTCTCCCTTGCCACATCTGCATTTCTCTTCCTTCCCTGTTCTGAGTGCAAGAATAAAGAAAACGTTCATGAAAGCTGTGAAATGCACAAGGATCATAAACACAGGGTGCTAGTCTTCCCACAGCTTTAATTTCCCCTGGAAATTTTCTGGGAGACATAAAGTTGCATTACGAATGCATTTCGACAGGCACAACAATCAAGCATTTCATAATCACAAGAACAGCTTGGAGGTAGGGAAATAAGAAGCCTAAATACAGTATATGTGAGAGGAGAGTGCTGCTGCAAGGCAGGGATTCACTTTGAGGAAGTATCCCATAAAGAAGAGTGCACAGTGGGCTCTGTACCTGGCGGGCATGAATAGGGGCACAGCTGATGAGAGAAGATGGGAAATCATTAGACCTGTGGGGAAACAGCTCAACCTGGGAGCTAATGTTTCCTGAATGGCTTAATATGGCGGCTTAAGAAGCGATGAACGTCTGGCCTAAGGCCAGCTTGGACCTCTTGTCCATCCATTCACAGTGGGGCTGCTCATGGTGCTTAGACCTGGAACTGTTCCAACACCCAGTCAGCCTCCAAACAGAAAGGGGACTCTTGGAAGTAGGGAGAGGCAGTCAGAGAGGAGGAGGAGAGGAAGAGGGCCAAATACCATTGAATCCTTTAGACTTATCCTGTGACGTAGGTCTTAGTATCTTCATTTTCCTGACATAGATACTGAGGCTCAAAGAATTCAAGTATCTTGTTAAGTCACATATTTGATAAGCAACTCAAGGGCTTTCTGACACTGAAGGCTATATTCTTTTCAACACTACAAGGTAGATAGTCCTTACACTAAGAACATCAAGGAGAAAAAGAATTAGCTGATGCACCCGGAGAGGTAAGATAGGACTGAGATGGAACACAAAAGGAAACAAGGAAATGCTGTGGAATCCCAAAATATTAGAATAGAAAGAGATTGTAACTCCTGGAGATCCTTCTAAGGAAAGAGAGATTCTGGAATTTTCTTTTTTAACTGATATTATGGTGCTATCGCCTATGAATGGGTTTCTTTTTTCTTTTTTCTTTTTTTTTTTTTTTTTTTTTTTGCAGCAAGAAGCTGTAAGATCATCAAATTCTTAATTTTTCTGTGACTCATAGAAGGTTAGGGGTTGCTGAGGTCCTGAGATGCAGAGAGAAGTTAGATATTAAATATTTCTTTCCTTGTTTCTTTCTTTTGAAACAGAGTCTCACTCTGTTGCCCAGACTGGAGTGCCATGGTGCAATCTCGGCTCACTGCAACCTCTGCTTCCTGGATTCAGGCTATTCTCCTGCCTCAGCCTCCCAAGTAGCTGGGACTACAGGCATGCACCACGACACCTGTCTAATTTTTGTATTTTTAGTAGAGACAAAGTTTCATCAAATTGGCCAGGCTGGTCTCAAACTCCTGACCTCAAGTGATCCGCCCACCTCAGCCTCCCAAAGTGCTGGGATTACAGGAGTAAGCCAACATGCCTGGCCAATGATTAAGTAAGTTAAGTGATTCAGAAAAGCTCTAAAATGCCCTAGGATCATAAACACAGAGTTCTAGCCTTGAGGCTGCTATTTGTCCCTTGCTAGCTCAGCAGAGAGGCAAGAAATAGTCCCAACCTGCATGAGCTTATGTCTGGGCAGCCAGACATAGACACATACCACACTGACCCAAGATGACATGTAATTAGGAAATAAATATATGTTTGGGGCATAGCACCTCAATCATATGGATGGTAAAAAGGAGCAGGTAGAACCCGAGAAGACTCAATAGGGAAGGTGGGTCTCCACCCACTATGAAGAATGGATAAGATATGGGCAAACTGTCAGCCCAGCCTTTCTTAGAATACTACCATCCCACAAGGAATATAGAGAGTTTTCACCACTAAATAGAATAAAAGAAGTTCCAATTCCCAGAACACATTAGCTTAATGAATAGATACTTTCTCTATATTAAGGCTTTTTTTTTTTTTTCGTAAATTGTTCTTTAACTTTGAGAGCCTGCTACCACTTGTCTACTAGTCAGCGCTGGAAGTGACACAGAGAATGAAACAAGTGGGAATAAATGCTAATGGGAAACCAGGAATGTATTTTCTTCAAAATATTTTATGTGTCATTCTTTTATTTTTGAGTTGCAGAGACTTGCGTACATATAATACAGCTGTATTTCCTGCTAGAAAAATCATTTCTGGTACGAGTGATGGAATTAAATATGTCACTGTTTCACGGCGTTTCACAAAGCAAACTGAAGCTTCCAGGCGCTATTCCACCTACACCACTTTGAAAGTCAGTGGGATAGATTCAAGGTTGGGTGGAGATGGAGGGCATTCGGGATGAGGGGAGCAGGAAGAACAACATTCCTGGAGCGGTGAGAACGAAGGCAGCCTGGCAAGGCATCAGCCCAGACGCCTGGAAAACTGCTTTTAAATGTAAAGGTGCCTTACGAGAACAGTGATCTCTAGTGCCAAAGGCCAAGCTGACTCTGTGACCCATAATAACTGACCCCGGTCCAAGGCTCCCCCACTCCTCACTCTGCCTGGATTCCTCCCCATCAGAAATCACACACACTCATGTTATAAACAGAATTCAACCCTCATACGTGTTTTGTTTGGTCCACACAGTGTTTTACATTTTTAATTATTTGCCAATATTTTTAAATGGGATGATTTTATGTAAAAATCCAGAGTTCTGAGTTCTCTTTAGAAATCAGAAGAGAAGATCATAGTGAGCCTTCTCTCATATGAGAACCATAGGGACAGGTGAGAAGCAGCTGCTCCTTTCAGCAGACTGCAGACTCTCCAGACTTTGCTACTCAAAGTGTGGTCCATGGACCAATAACAAGAGTGTCACCTGGCACTTTCAGAAACACAGAATCTCAGGCTCAATCCCAGAGCTACTGAATGAGAGTCTGCATTTGAACGGGATCCCTGGTGGATTTGTTTGCCTGTTGGAAATTGAGAAGCACTGATCAGGTTTCTCACAGTCCTGGCCCAGCCTGCTTTGTTTATTGACCTCGGTGGTCTGGCCTGGGGACACATGAGATCCTTGCTCTAGGTTAGGTGGTACTTTGCACAAGGTGCCACCTAAACCCCACCACTTTGACCACCACTGTGCAACCTCAGGAGAGAAGAGACCAGCTTGAACCCATCTTCTCCTAAGGGGCTCACAGGCCCAATCCTATCAGTCCCCCACCTCTGTTCAGCTGAGGTCCCCACTATATCCAATGCCCCATCAGTGTTCATCATCATAAAGCCTCATCCCCTCACTGCTCAGTGCCTGCCCTACTCTCCCCCGATTTCCTAACCCTCTCACCCTGCTGTTGTGCCCTCTGAAGCTCATGCTCCATGAGCAGCAAACGCCCCAACTGAAACCCTCCCCTGAATATTCTTTCCATGTTCTTGTCCTAAGCCCATTCCAGACCACAGTGTCACCTGCCCTTCATGAATGGAGCTGTTTTTTCTGTCATGTGCCTGTAATTTAGGGCTAAAGAGAGGTCACTGTTCTGCTTCTTACTCCCATTTGCACTTCCTAACCATATATCCCCCCACCACACACAGACAGAGTTCTTTGGAAGTTAGTGTCATCAGCCTTCATTTTCTACCACCTAGAGCTCCTTGTTGCTTCTACCTGGATCAAACCACCTTCACCAGTCTCACTGGGTCCTAACACTTCCGTCATCATTCACAGTGACTTCTAAATTCACATAGAAGGTCCATCCATGCTTTAGCTTCTCAGTTTCTTGACCTTATTTCCTCCAGCCATCCATTTTTGTTTGTTTGTTCATGACAAAGCCTCACTGTCACACAAACTGGAGTGGAGTGGTGCCATCTTGGCTCACTGCAACCTCTACTTCCCGGGTTCAAGTGATTCTCCTCCCTCAGCCTCCCGAGTAGCTGGGACTACAGGCATGTACCACGATTCCTGGCTAACTTTTATATTTTTAGTAGAGACAGGTTTTCCCCATGTTGGCCAGGCTGGTCTTGAACTCTTGGCCTCAAGTGGTCCACCCACGTCAGCATCCCAAAGTGCTGAGGTTACAGGCATGAGCCACCACCACGCCCAGCTTCACAATCCTTTTTTACCCACCCTGCCTCAGGTACCCATGGTCATAATTTTGACTTTGTCATTGCCAATCCTGCATCTCCTTTGAAAAATCTTGCCTTAAGTATCTGCTCTGATGATAACTTCATATACTACCAGCCCCCACCCTCCCCCAATGCTTCTGTTTCAACAATTCTGAGACCTCATCGGGGATTTTAAATTGATGATCCTACACATCTCACCCTGGGGACGCTTCTTAGAATCTTTCTTTTTGTTCACATGCTTTGCACTTACAATCACTCTCTACCAAACACTTTGAATTCCTTTGCCACACACATTTGTTTGTCTAACTATAAATTCATGGCCAGAAGTCTCAAACCAGCACTTGGTGTTGCCTGGCAATCCTACACACTCTCCTAGTAGGTTCACTTGCCTGTTCTTTGTAATGACTGTTTCATACCTTTTAGTCTACTCAAAAACTCGTACACCCTTTCCCCCAAAATACTTACACACATACTCAGAGACAACAGCAATGGTCCTTATTATATACTTGAATGCAATTAGATAGATACTCTCTAAGATTTCCATACTGAAAAGATGCTCATCAGAACCCGTCTTCTCTGCCTTTCCTCTTGTCTCTATGGATGAAGTGCTCCTGCGCCTTCAAAGGCTACCCCTCTTCTGTGCTTTGGTTCCCATTCATTTTATCTTCCCAAGAGCTTGCTTCTGTAATTTCACCTCCCATTTACCAACCATTCCTCCCTTCTCTAGCATCATTTCCTTCCGTGTACAGCAGTCTTTCCAAATCTTCTATATGAAGCACACACACACCCCATGAAACTCTTCAGCAGCTGCTCCATGTCTATTTCTCTTCACAGCAAAACTTTTTCGAAAAGGCATCTATACCTGTCCACGTTTCCCTCTCATGTCGCTCTTTCCTGTAACGCTTTCTGCTCTTGGCTTTGGTGACTTTCAGTTCTCATCCCCACTTCACTGGCTCCTCGGTCTTTCTCGTCTTTGTAAGTTCTTCCTTCTTTGCTGAAACTCCAAATATTGAAGCACCTCAGAGCTCAGTCTAAGGCTCTTTCTCTTTCTTATCTATATTCATTTACCTTATTAATCTATATGCAAATAACTCCCAGATCTGTATCTTCAGCTTTAATCTCTTCTCGGAGCTCAAGATGTGGATATCCAGGGGTCTGCTTGACATCTCTGCATGGATGTCTAACAGGTATTCCAAACTTGATGTGGCCAGAGCAAAACTCTTGATCCCAGAATACTCCAGTTCCTACCACCCAGGCACATGTGCACAAGTGTGTGCACACACATGCATTTTCACATTCATATAGAAAATCCCAAATATCCACCATCCCTTGATTCTTTTCCATCTCAGAAAATATCACCACTGTTTTGCTGACACAATCTAAATTAAATATCTTGGAGTTCCCTTTCACTCCTCTCTGACTCACTGTTCTCTCCTCCAGCCAGCCAATCAACAAAGGCTATTGATTCTGCTTCCAAAATACGTTCCAATATACATAGCTAGATGTCTTCATGTGTCTCTCACTCTCTTTTAGAGAGAGAATCTCACTCTGTCGCCCAGGTTGGAGTGCAAGAGGCATGATATCAGTTCACTGCAACTTCTGCCTCCCAAGTTCAAGCCATTCTAGTGCTTCAGCCTCTCAAGTAACTGGGATTACAGGCACCTACCACCATGCCTGGCTAATTTTTATATTTTTAGTAGAGATGGAGGGTTTTGCCATGTTGCCCAGGCTGGTCTTAAACTCTTGACCTTGAATGATTCACCCACCTTGGCCTCACACAGTGCTGGGATTACAGGCATTGAGCCACTGCACCTACCCTCCATGTTTCTATCTCTGCTGTCAATACCTTACTCCAATCCACCATCATTTCTCAGCATTCTACTGGAATGACCTCCTAACTGTTCTCTGGCTTTCATTTTTGGCCCATTTCATTCCTGGTCTCCATGCAAGCACCAGAAAGATCTTTCTAAAGACGTGTCAGATCATGTCACTCCCATTTAAACCTACCTGTTGCCCTTGGAACCATATCCATAATCTCTTCCCCAGGGATTATAATGCCCTGCATGATTCAGTCTTTGCTTTCCTTTCCAATTTCATTTGTGTTTGTCTTCTACCTTGTTCGCAACTGGAATATGTCAACTTCTTTCCACCTCACAGCTTTTGTACCAGATTTTCTTTCTATCTGGGATTCCCTCTCCTCCTGGTCTGACCACCCAATCAAAAGCAGCCACCCAATAACTCAAGCACATCACCCTGTTTTAAATCTCTGCTCCATATTGTCTTTTTTTTTTCTCTTAAAGGGGCCCAGCCTCCAAGAACAGTCATAGGCCCCCCATATTTTCCATTCACATTTTTCTTACTCATTTGTTTATTGACCACCTCCTGTCACTGGATCATAATATGTGAGGACGGGGATCTTGCCTTGCTCATCGGTATGTTCTCAGTACCTTGAATCCTACCCAGCACTCAGAAAGAGCTCAATAAATATTTGTTGAAGAAATGCACGAAAGAATGTTACTAAGGGGAAAAATTGCTAAATCTCCAACATTGCATGGGTGGTGTTTAGACTACTCAGGAGAACAGATTCTTTTTAAGAACTGCAGCCCCTTACTGCATTTGAATGCAAATGGACACTTACTAATTACAAATGAGCCTTATCTGCACATGACAGCCTTCTTGGCAAGACCTCTATCTGGAAACACTTTGGTAGTCAGGAGTTCCGCTGGTGATTTATAAATTATAAAGTTCTTTTTAAACTTTGTTTTGCTTTAGAAATGTTCTGTTGGTTTGTTAATTCAAGCTGCTGTCCTCAGCTCAAAAAAAAAAAAAAAAAAAAAGAAGGTTTTCCTACATATATAGTTGCATGACTCCCCTCAACTAGCCATTTATAGTCATTCATTCAAAAGTAAATGTTGGCCCCTAAGTGTGCCAGATACCAAGAATTCACAGCTAAGACATGGCTTGTGTCCCCAAAGAATGGCCAGTCTCCCAGTCGCAAATAAACACATACATTCTTAAAGTAGTGGATTAATAACCTGAAAAAATGTGTGAGCAGGGTTAAGTGGGAGGAGAGCCCAGAGAGATCTACGATAGTCAAGGAAGCCCTGTGAACACTGATTCAACACACTATCTCATTTAACTTTCATTCCAACCCTGCAAGACCAACTTTTTAGCCCCAATATACAGACAAGAAAACTGAAGCTCAAGGAGAGTAAATCCTTGGCTTGTGGCTATGCAGTGGTAAGTGGCTAGATCAGGATTATAACTCAGTTGTTCTGACCAGGTTGTGCCTTCACTAGCACCTGATTCTACCTGTCATGTCCCAGGAAGCTACTATCTGCTCCAAGCCTTCCTGGTGCCTTCCTTCCCCCCAGGTAACAATGATAGCCAGCTGGTCTGTGTCTTCCTGGATGCTGCTGCAGGAAGAGTCCTCATTTTCCAAATCTGGACATTCCTGCCAATGACCACCTGACAACCAGCACCTACTCCCTGTCCTTCAGAGAAAGGCAGGCCTCCTCTAGCAACCAGTCCAGGGAATCATTCAAAATATTTACTGAGCATCCACCCTGTATTGGACACTAGGGAATGCATGAAAGAGAATTATGAAAATGATTGAAACATGATCCCTGCCCTCAAATAACCAATTATCTGCTGGGGAAGTTGGACATCTAACCCAATTTTGACACCATGATGTGCTAAGTGATTTCAAGAGGCATGAGCCTCATGCCAGGGCAGGACAGTTGCTGGAACACATAACTCAGCCTGGAGGTATCTGGGAAGGCTTCTAAGAGGAGGTGGTGAATTCAAGTCTTGACAAATGGTGAATGTTTGCAAGATACAGAAAGGCACAGGGCAATCCAGGCGCAGGGGACAAAGTCCAGGCAAAGGCACAATGGCTTTTCAGGGGCCTTTATGGGGATTTCCCCATGACTTACACGGAGAAGAGATCGGATCTCATTTTGATGAGCAGGTAGGGGATAGTAGAGTTGGTGGTGATAATGAGAGGAGCCAGAGTTGGTTCAAGAATTAGGCAGGGCTGAGCCTGGAGGCCACAGAGTGGAAGTGAACATAGAATTTGAAGACTGGAAAATGCAGAAGAAAAAAATAAGGCTGAGGCTGAACGTCTCTCATGTACAAAAGACTTTATGATACCCAAAGCCGTGTCAGCCCACCAGTTAGAAGAGATGGCTTGAGTATACACAAGCGAATGGCATAGAAAAAAAACCAAGAAGCAGTAGACTCTCCCCATGTCAGGGGAGCTTTTAGTCTGGCTAGAGAGATAAGATCTGGACACATGCAAACACCAGTAATAAGGTGAGGCGCCAATGACAGGCATCAGGGAGTAGATTAGACCATAAGCAGCTAATGTCCAGAGGAAAGGAAGTAACCAAGGAAGTTGTGCAAATTCTTGGAGAAGCCAATGGAATCTATTAAGAATCACAGCATCGGAGAGGATTAGGAGAGGGAGCAGAGGTCCTCTGAGTGTAGAAGAATAATGGAATTTGTTAGGAAAAACTTCCTGGAGGAGAGCCTTTTAGGTCAACCTGGTCCAGCCTTGAACATGTAAGTGGGTGGTCCTGGCCCTGAGTCACCTGGGCAGGACCCATCTGAGCCTCTGGCCTCTCCAAGGTGCACACAGCTGTTTTTCTTATCTGCTTTGCCTTCTCTTCTGCCACAATTGGGATTGAGGATTGCTTGCTCCTGTTCTCTGGCCAGACTCAGCCTTCCTCTTATTCTTCAGATCTGTTGCTTAAAGCTATTACTGAATGCTGACCTCAGCTCTGTTTGGCTAAAATTTACATATACCCCTTGGATGTGCATGCTTCTGGTCTCCCTGAATAGCATTGCGGGCCAATCCAGCCTAGTCCCTAGAGCCCTGATCTACCCTGCCCTACCCTTCCCACCTGCCTGTCCACCTGGCTGTATCCTGACCATTCCTGAAGGGGATGATGGAACAGCATCACAGGGATTAATCACCAAGGCAAGCTCAATCTGAAATGAATGAGGAGGTGTGGAGGGGGAGCTGTGGAGAAGATCTGAGCTTTGCCCAGAAACTCCGCCATCCTCAGATAAGCAAAAGTGATCAGATGAGGCTGTGTGCATCAAGGAAGGTGACCTCCATGTCTTGCAAGCTCCCAAACTAGAGTTGTGGCTTTCCTGGTCTAAGCAGACTGGATTGAGAGTTAATAATCAGTCATGTCCTAATGTGGACTTAATCAGTCACTGGAGAGTAAGACCATCATGTGATTCCCTCAGGAATGGTCAGGCTATTGGGAGCACAGCAGGCAAGAATAGGGGCCCTAGCAACATCAGGTAATAGAAAACACACATGCACATAATCATATACATACCACATGCATGTATGTACATGTGAACACATACAGACTTACAAACACACAAGACCCATATGCTTACAAAACACACACATGCATAAACCTGCACACGCGTACACACACACATGCACTCACCTCTCCACAAAAAGTCAATTTGCAGTTCAAAGCCCTAACACTGAGTAAGAATTTCACAGGTGGCCGCTTCCCCTTTGCTAACTTCCTTATGAGTAGCCTCCTGGAAGGGATCCTGTCCTTCTGCACCATGTGAGTGGTATTGCTGAGGATCCCAGAGAGATTTAGGGCCATCTTCTGCTAACATCACCTGCCACTTGATAGTGGTGTAAATTGATCTCTGTTTATTCACAGCACATTTTCTTTTGTGAAGCAACATCAAGTTTAAATCAAAATTTAACTTTAACTACTCTGTAATTATTCTCGGTGTGACTTCCCTCTAGTTGCATTTTCTTGCTATTTATTTGTTCAGGAGTGGGTAGGGAGCATTCATCTCAAGAGATGTCAGTCTGAGGTAGGTCTCAGTGTCAGTCTGAGAATGACAAGGGGGCATTAGCAGCCAGGGCAAACCTTCAACTTAACCCAACCTTCCCCACAACCCCTTCCAGTTTATCCCAACAGCCACTAGGCATCTTTTTAGAGATTGCTCAACTGTGTATCCACAACCCAATCTAGAATGAGACATCCAAGTATTGTACAAAATGTGCTTACTCAAACTCTAACCACTCTGGGCTTCACCATCCCTCTAAGTGAAAGGAGGAAGATTAAACTATAGTTAAGGTAGCTACCTAGTTATGGGTAAATATTTACCGAACAATAATCCAAACCAGAGGTTGACAACTGTTTTTGTAAAGGACCGGATAATAAACATGTCATGCTTTGCAAGTCATGAAGTCTCTGCTGCAACCACTCAACTCTGGAATTATAGTTAAAGGCAATCATAGGCAATGCCTAAACAAATGACCGTGGCTGTGTTCCAATAAAATGCTATTTACCAAACCAGTCATGGGTTTCCCAACTCCTGATTTAAAGTAGAACACATTATTTCTTTCACTCTCCAAAGTGGCTTGGATTGGATGATGAATTATGTGGTCACTCCAATTCTAAGAGTTTCTCTATGGTTGGTCCTGGACAGCCCACATCAGAATTACCTGGGATGGGGAAAGCATGCATATTAAACATGCAGATTCCAGGTCCCACAGCCTTGACCAACCAGAGCAACATCTTGGGGCTGGAGGCTGGGAATCTGAAGGTTTCACAAGCTCTCCTCAGGTGACTCTGATGCACACTCACATTTGATTACCACTGGATTGGATACTTAAAGATCCCTGCAAATCCAAAACTTAAGGAAATTCATCCTTGCTTTGGAAGGCTCTTGAGGACAAGGGTGTTGGCTCTTCCTTGCCAACGGCATTTTAAACGATATCCCTTCTCTGTCCACACATGGCTATCCCAAGTCTGAGACTAGGGTGAGGTGTGTGAGATACTATACTCCAGGAGGCACTAACTCTTGGGCTCATGCAAGTACAGGGTCATCCCTGAGAGTGAGTTCCTCCCTAAATGATGCACCCTGGACATCTCGCAGGTCTCACCCTAGCCCTGGCATATCCATGCATACACACTTGCACATATTCATTCACATGCAGTACTTGCTCACACACCCCACTGCCCCAACACACACAGAGACACACATATGCAGAGCTTGTCTGACAATGCAGGAGACCCCTCTGCAGTCTACTTTGAGATTATAAACACCTCCCTCTCTAAATCACTGATACACTTAAAATTATCCTTCAAATCACAGAAAAGTTTCTCTCTAACATCATCTCCCAGAAAACCCAAGTACACCTGGGGAAGGTCATATCTGATATTTTTATATCTGTCTGAACTAATGCTAGTCAACCTCAAAGGTATGGGAAGAAAAACAATAGGAGGAAGGAGTGTTTACTGAGCATTTGCTGTGTGCCAAGCACTGGCCTAATTGCTAGAAAAAAAAGAGAGCAGTATCCAACATTTATGGTAGATTTGTAGTTAATTAAGAAATTTCTGGACCTTCTAGGTGAGGTGAATAGGGCAAGAATAATTATCATCCCTATTTTGCATCTGAGGAAACTGTCAGTTTAAGAGACTGATCCCTCATAATGCTCCCACCCCCAGTCTCCCACAGGGGTCTTTTCCTTCCTGGCTCACTCCAGATTCCAGGGGTGGTCCACTGCTCCCCAGAGACTAAAGGCATTTCTCCAGCCCAGTTGAAAATACAATATACAAAGAGCAAAGGTGACCTGCTTCTTTCTTGCTTTCTGAGTTTTAACACTGCTGGCATTTCCATATTTGTGGCAATTGGTTATGTATTAGGCATTTAAGATGTATTTATAATATTAACCTTTCTAAAGGGGCCACTTCTAAAGCCGTCATCCTTGCCTGCTTAGAATGCAGCTCTGAGTGTTACCTGTAATTCAAGCAGTTGGAGTTAATGAATCAAAGCTATGAAATGCAGGGATGTGTGGGAGGTGACTTGGGGTCTGAGGCAGCAGTGTTGGGGGGTGATGGATTTTGCTAACAAATTACCTACAGCAAAGTATCAGATACCCATCCAAGTGTCACCACTGCCAAATCTGGTTTTATCTCGTTTTGCTGCAGCTAAAACGATGTCAAAGTGGTACAGCTCCTACCTTCCTTGGATGTCAGGAGTTAGGGATTCATCATAGCCTTTGGTTTGTACAAGGTCAGAAAGAAGAGGCAGCCTCAGAGAGACAACTTTATTCTACTCCCACTCAGAAGGCACTGCCTGGCATGAGGGAAGAAAAGGAACCCCACCTTTCTGAGAGCACGACACTGTGCCGGGCCCTTTCTGTACACCCCTTTCTCCAATCTAGTCTTTGCATAAATTGCCAAAGTGACTTCTTAAAATATAAATAAAATCCCGTGAGTGAACTTTTCCTAGGAAATAGCAGGGATTGGCAACCTATGATCCACAGGCCGCCAAATGCAGCCACATCTGTCTTTGTAAATAAAGTTTTATTGGAACACTGCCTTGCCCATCATTGGCATATTAACAAGGGCTGCTTTTGCTCTACAACAGGAGAGCTGAGTAGGACATAGGGACCACAAAGCCAAAAATATCTACATAAAAAGTTTACTCCCCCAGACCTGTAGAACTGAAACTTCACTCTATTGAACATGAGAAGCAAGATCTTGCAGGGCTTTGCCTTGCTCACCTTCCCAGCCTCATCTGTAGGTAAAGCCAACCTCCTCCAGCACCCTGTGTTCCAGCCCAGTGTTTCTTCATTATTGCCTCCTGCAAATGCTTTATTTTTCCCTTTCCTTTTTTTTTTTTTTTTTTTTTTTTGTTAACTCAAAAATTTTTGTCATGGTTAAAAAACACAAGACATAAAATTTACCATCTTGACCATTTATCAATGTACAGTTCAGTAGTGTTAAATATATTCCCATTGTTGCACAACCAATGCCCAGAACTTTTTTATCAACCCAAACTGAAACTGTGTAGCCATTAAAGGATAGCTTCCCATTGCTCCCTCCCTCCAGCCTCTGGCAGATTTCCATTTCTATGAGTTCAACTACTGTAGATGCTACATAGAAGTGGAATCACACAGTACTTTTCTTTCTGTGACTGCCTTATTCCCATTTAGCATAGTGTTCTTAAGGGTCATCTGTATTATAGTCTTTGTAGACAGTTTTTTCCTCTTATCCACCCAGAAAATTTTAATGTCACAGATATACTACTTATCCATTTGTGTACTATAACCCCTTGGAGACCCATATCGCTGACTGTCTGAGATCGTTTACCTCTTCACCCCAAAAGACAGTTTTTTTTGTCCTGGCAACAGTTGTCTCTCCTGCTGAGAATGTATGCTGTAGCCATACTCCATTTCTGACCATTCCTGCATGCAAACATCTTGTTCCTTCCTCTCTCTTTGATTTGCATGCTGCTCCATCTGCCCAGAATTACCTTCTCATTTCTTCAAAAACCAAGCTGGATATCCCCTCCTCCAGGAAGCCACCCCTGATTCTCCCACTTATGCCCTTTCTCCCCCAAGCCCAGCACTCACCTCTGCTATACACTTACTCCAGAATTCTTCAATCTCCCCTGTCTCACTCAATATTCCATGAGACGCCAATGGAAAGGAGCATCTCCATCCTCCTTGCCCTTCTGGAACACCTCAGAAGGAACACTTCCACGTTCTTTGCCCTTCCAGAAAACCTCAGAAGGACACTTTCACCTTCTTTGCCCTTCCAGGAAACCTCAGAAGGAACATTTCCACCCTCCTTGCCCTTCAGAACACCTCCGAAGGACACTTTCACCCTCTTTACCCTCACAGAATACCTCAGAAAAATGTTTCCACCCTCTTTGCCTGGCACACTGCCAGGAACAGAGCAAATGCCTAATGAATATTTGCCAAATGAATTGTCTCATTAAATCTTTACAAGAATGCTGGAAGCATTACTATCCCCTTTAACAGTTGAGCAAACTGAGGCTCAGAGAAGTAAAGGAAATGGCACCAGGTCACAGGGCTTGGAGGATGCATAGCAAGGGCTTTGGCTTCAGACCCCACGAAGTTAAAGTCCGCATCCTGTCATCACTATTTCATGCCTTTGGGCAACAGCATTCCACAGGGCTTCCATTTGCACATCTGTAAAAGCTAGGATCCTGGTGGCCCAGGCAGGACTCAATGAATAGCACCCATTATTCATCTATTAATTGGTGGAGCTGGGATTTCAACCTAGGTCTTCTAGATGCATAGCCCAAGCACTTTTTGGTTCTGTCACTGCTACCTCACTGAAATGCCAATGCGCTCCCACACAGTGGAAACTGAGTCAGAGCCAGGCAGACACCCTGGGGCCACTTATCTCCAAGGCCCTCTGTGAAGAGACAGGACCCTCGGGAGCACAAAGCCAGCTCTGGAGGGTGCCTGGAGAGCCCAAATTAGAAGAAAGGGAGCTAGGAATTCTCTGGAGATATTTCTGTGCACTCCAGGCACCCTGATGAATCACCCTTCTCTGCTCTAGGAATATTTCTGCCTCAAGAACCGAGGTCATTTGTGTAGATTCAGAACCTTCTGGGTCCTCTGTGCCACGAGCACATTGACAAAGCTGACCCTCCAGCTCCTTTTTGCAGCAGTTAACAGAAGCCCCCCCACCTCCTCTCTAACAGGTTAAGGCATCATCCAAAGTGGGCGGGGCTTTGTAGAACCAGTCAGAGTCTAACCAGAGAGAGAAACTGAGAGAGAAAGTGCTCGACTCTCTAACAGAGCCTTGGAAAATGCTGATCACTGCCAGACACAGGCAGCCTTGAGCAACTCACTGAACTGCTCTAAACTTCACTATCTTCATCTGTAGAATGGAATGTTACCCTCCCCATGCCACTCTCGTGAGGATCAACAGGGGATTGGGGAATCTCTGAAAATGACCTTGTTTACAACAGATGCTCATCTATTTCAGTCCCCTTCCCCAGGACTGGAAAAAGTGTGAGACGAGTAAGGCACATGTCTCAGGTGCCAAATTTCAGGGGTGCCAAAAATTTCAGCAACCAAAATAAATAACATTGTAGTGCAGTACTTTAAAAAAAAAAAAGCAAAATAATTTGTTAAGAAATTCATGATGAACATAGTCATCCAAATTTTAAATAAAGGCGGGATAAGTGTGAATGATTTCTCCTTCTGCTTCAGGTTCCAATGTGGCTTGACACTGCCCCTTCCCCTTCCCGCTGAAGGAAGGCTGAAGAGAGTTATGGAATAAATGACTGCCCTAGAGATACTGTTAGTCTAAACTCCCTTTTTAAATTTTTGAAATAATTCAGAGATCCTGAGGTGAGGGAAGCATCCAAGGTTCCAAGCAGAACCAGCAGCAGATCTAGGAGGCAGACCCAGGTCTGTGACTCTCCGGGACCACTTCTGCCCCTGCCCCTCACCCCTCCACAGGTTTGGGGGTGCCAAGCACAAGGACAGAGGGAGAAGGGGGAGGGTGAGAGGAATCCAGCATGGAGACTTGGCCCCAGGTTTCAGGTGCATGGTGAAATAGGAGAAGGACTCCAGGACAGCTGCTGGGAGAGAAACTGCCACCCCCAACACCTGCCCCTGGAAATCCCAGGCTCAGATGGCTCTGATCCAGTCCCTCCTTGCCACCACTGCTCCGCTGTTGCCCTACTGCTGGGCTTAGTGCGGATTTCTGCTTCTGGCTTTCCAGGCAGCCTCCCTCTTTGTTTCCATCGCCTCCTTCCGGTGGGTGCCAGTCTCCTGATTCCCAATCCCCACCTGGGTGGACTCGAGACCCTGTCCCTGGACCCTGCTGCCTCCCTGCTAACTTGTTTTAGATCCTAAGTGTTTTATCCCCACAGTCACAGCCAGTTCCACCCTGGCTATCTCTCCACCACCACTAGATCAATTCTGCATTGCGTATCTGCTATGCACGGCTCATCCGTCTGCCTGCACCCTGCGATCCCACCCCTGTTCTTCTCCACCCCGGCACTCTCCACTCTGCCTCTGCACACTCATATTCGCCAGTCCCAGAACTTCCTGGGCACTTTGATGTCTCAGTACTTTTGCTTAGGCTTCTCCCTCCACCCTCTTCCTATTCTCTTCTCAGTAGATTCCTCATCATCCCTTAACGCTTCACTCAAATATCACCCCTATTCAAAGGAGACTATGTGGCTTAGTCCCTCCTGCTTCTGTGAGTCTATTAGCACTTGTGTGTCAGGGATGGGAGCTGGAAAGCTGAATTACCAGCTCCTGGAGTGTAGGGACTGAGTCTTATTCAGCCTTGTGGCCCCAAATCCTAACATGGTTTAGGTGTTTTTCAAGTGTGTGAGCAATAACTCTGACCTTGGGCATCCTCACGTTCTTGACTATGTGGCTACAGCATCTCAGCTGTGGTTACCACCTTTTGCTTGGACCTGCTTCCGCCGTCCAGGTGGTGACCCTGGCGGTAGCCACAGCGAATGCTTCCCTTTGCAGGCCCTCCTCACAAGTATAGGTTCTCCTGTAAGTCCCCCACGCTTATGGATTTATTGACCCACCCTTCCATCTCCTAAGATTCGACCTGGAGTGATAGAATATGCTAGACTTTGAAGCCCATTGTATTTGGGTTTGAAGCCCATCTCCCACACTTACAGTCTCTGCTACATTCCCTGTGCTGCTTAGATGATCTGAAGTACCATTTCTTCAACCAAGAAAGCACAGTTTCTTCAACCCAAAATGAGACTAAGTTTTCCCACTATTTTGTGAGGATTAGCTGGAATGGAATATATGTAAATTACCTGACACATAGTAGGCACTTTAGCAATTCTAGCCTTCATTATTACTATTATTTTTGTTTTCCTTTTAGTTAGAGTGAGGCAAATCCATCACATGCCTTGGGTTTGTTTTTAGCTTTCAGTGGACTGAGTGCATATCATTTATGGGGATTTTCAGTGCCTGACAATTATCATTGTACCTGGACACAAGGGCTGATATTAGCCTAACTACTTGCATTTCTGTTTTTCCATTGCTGCATTCTCACAATTTAATGTAAAAACAGATAATAGACCTGTCTCTTTTGAATCCAGCTGCCAGGATTGTCTCACATTACACTGGTTTACAGACTTTGAGAACTAGCAAATAACTGGCAGGCTCATCAGCCCCAAGTTTTCAAAGCGATGAGTCAATCCTGACTTATTGTTATTATCTCCTAATAGTTTACACTGTATTATTCTGTAATTATTCCGTGAATCACACTGACAGCTTGCATGTTTGCAGCTTGCCTGAGTTATTCCTCCATCTTCCACTGAAAGCATTATTAGTCTTGCACTTGCCTGCAGAAAGACAACCCCCATCACCTGTGGAATACACAGGATCCTTTGTCAGTCCTTGTCAAGAAAGGATGACACACGAGCCGTCATGTGGGCTTGGGTTAGGTTACTCATCTGGGAAGGAGGAGCAGTTGCTTGCATTCTAAATAACCCAGACCAATTGCACTGCCCATTTACCCTCTTCTGTGAGAGCTAAAGACACTCCCTTTCTGCAAGAATGCCCTCTTTGGTTAAACTTCCTCTCAACTTGAAGATGACACATGACTGTTAGGGTCTATTTGGGACAGGCTAGATGGCTGTGGTTACAGGAGGACAGTTGGTCCAAGCTGGAAGCCAGTTCAACAGGCCAAGTTTTCTATCTTCCAGGACGTTCTTCCCCCATCTGTAGCCCCTGCAGAGAGAAGTAGGAGAAGAGGCAAACAGTGTCACGCAATGGACATGCATGAGCTCTGGATCCAGGCAGACCTGAATTTGAACCCCACAGATGCCCCTTACTCCTTTAATGACATTCTTAACCTCTACGAGCCTCAGTTTCATTAACTATGAAATGGGTACATTAGCACCTCTCTCGTAAGGTGCCTCAGAGAAAGCTCCTTCTTTCAGGCTTATTTTGAAATAAAAGGATTTGAGGCCCCCTTTTCGAAAATGTAGCCTCTGGAAGTCCTGAAGTTTTCAAACTCAGTCCCCTGAGACAAGGATTCTGCTGCTTAGGGGGTTAGAAAATAGTTGTGTTTCTGGGACACTTAATTGTAGACTTAGAGCAACTGAGCAGCTTCCTTGTCCAGTCCCTTCCTGAAGGCATTGAATGCATCCATTTTGCAGCCCTAAGCTGAAGAAAGAGTTTGTTGTGCCAACACCACTGAAGAGGCGTCTTCCTCACAAACTGGCTTTTTGTTTAAGGAGCAGCCCCATTCCAGGGCTGTAGGGAAATACTTTCCAAATTGTCAGAAATGATGTATCAGTGTGCAAAATGCAAATCTGCCCCTAGCAGGACAGGAGCCTTTATACCCATAATCCTCCTCTCTCCTCCCCCTTCCCCCTCCCCTTGTAGCCTATAGGGATAAGCAAATGCATTTCTAATAACATGAAAGAGTGGAAACTTCTTAATTGCTTTTATTTTGTCCTTAACATTGTTTATTTATTATAATAAAGCTTATTTTATTATGAAAGGAATATGTACTCACTGTATTTCAAAAAACACTGAGAAGTAGAAAAAAAGAAGGAAAAAATTGCTCATCACCATACCACCAAAAGATAACTACTTTAAACTCCTTGGTGTATTTTCTCGCTGTTATTCTGAGTTGAGATATTTTTACATACTTATGATTCTGCATAAACAATTTGGTGCTTGCTCTTTTCTTCACATATTTTAACATAAACATGTGGACTCGGGGAGAGGAGCATCACACACTGGGGGCAGTTGGGGGGGTAGGGGAGGGACAGCAGGGGTTGGGGAGGGTGGGGAGGGATAACATGGGGAGAAATGCTGGATATAGTATACACCTAAAGTAAAATAAAATAAAATAAAAAGTTTAGAGAGAAAAAAGAAATCTTGGAGAAATGGAAAAAATAAAAGAAGTTCTCTTTATGATAACTCTCTGATGTTATTTTGAATGGGTGCATGATTTCCCACAGCCTTTGGAATCATCACATGAATACTGGACATCTGGGTTGAGTCCAATTATTTTATAGTATAAATAAAGCCCTGATAAACACCTCTAGGCCTGAAACTTCCTCCACATTTCAGATTGCTTCCTTGTAAAATTATTTGGTGAAAGTGAATGGATTTTTTTTATATCTCCTGATTTATATCATCAAATTGCTTCTTCAATACATTTTACTTTTTAAAAAAATGAACAAACATTCTGGGCTCGGTGGCTTATGCACATAATCTCAGCACTCTGGAAGGCCAAAGTGGATGGATCACTTGAAGTCAGGAGTTTGAGACCAGCCTGACTAACATGGCAAAACCCTGTTTCTTATAAAAATACAAAATTAGCAGGACATGGTAGCATGTGCCTATAATCCTGGCTGCTCAAGAGGCTGAGGCAGGAGACTTGCTTCAACCTGAGAGGCAGAGGTTGCAGTGAGCCAAGGTCGTGCCATTGCACTCCAGCCTGGGCAACAAGAATAAGACTCCGTCTCAAACAAAACAAAACAAAACACCGAAGGCAGGAGCATGAAGAAAGATGACTGGCCTCCAATCACCCTGACAAAGTGAGGTTCCCCAAGGCCAGTTCATTCCTCCAGAGGCAATGGACATGTGGGTGACCAGAGATTGATGGCTGTAGATTGAATATGCTACGTATAGATTACAAGATAGATTGGTACCTAGGAGACCACAAAAATTCAATGAGAGAAGCCCTCTCCTGAGCGTGCTGCTATAATTTTTGTATGAATCTGAGACTTTATTTTTTTACTTTGGCTCTGTTTTGTTTTGTTTTGAGATGGAATCTAACACTGTCACGTAGGATGGAGTGCAGTGGTGCAATCTCCGCTCACTGTAGGCTCCACCTCCCAGGTTCAAGTGATTCTCCTGCCTCAGCCTCCTGAGTAGCTGAAACTACAGGCATGCACCACCACGCCCAGCTAATTTTTGTATTTTTAGTAGACACAGGGTTTCACCATGTTGGCCAGGCTTCTCTCAAACTCCCAACCTCAGGTGATCCACCTGCCTCGGCCTCCCAAAGTGCTGAGATTACAGGCGTGAGCCACCGCACCCGGCCATGAATCTGAGACTTTAGAAGAAGAAACAAAAGCCTGATAAAATTGTCTAAAGCAGCCTTGTCCAATCCAATAGCCACTAACACACATGTCTCTTGAGCACTGGAAAATGTGACTGGTCCAAAATAAAACATGCTGTGAGGATACACCAGATCACCAAGATTCAATGCCAAAAAATAAAAATGTAAACTGTCCTTGTGATTCTTTTTATATTTATTACACATTGAAATATAATTTTGTCTATATTGGGTTAGATAAAATATGTTCTAAAAATTAATTTGTTTTGTTTCTTTCAACTTTAAAAAAAATAGGGTTAGTAGAAAATGTAATGTTGCATGTGTTTCTCACATTGTATTTGTATAAGGCAGTGCTGGTAGCAAGGAAGCTCTAGTATTAGCCTCCCTGGCACCAAGAAGGGAGTCAGAGGCCAAGGTCATCTTTATAACACCGAGGGGCTTGTGGAATGCCGGCACTGCTTGCTCAACTAGGCACCATCATTTAGATGTAAAGAATCCTCTGCAAGTAAAGCAGTAGTTTTTAGCCTTCACTGTTAAAATCAGAACCAGTTGATCAGCTTGAAAAAACACAAATGTTCTATGCTCTGTGCCCCAGAGGTCCTGATTCAGTTGATCCAGGGAGAGGCATGATGTCCTGTTTTTCAAAGTCTCGGCCAGTGATCTTCATGGGCGGCCAATGTTAAGAAAGTTTTGTCCTAATTGCAGTTGCCTAGTTTGGACCCTGGCTCTACTGCTTCTAGCAGAATGACTAGGGGCAATTGTCTAGCCTTTGTAAACCACCGTTTTCTCATCTGTAGAATAGGGATAACAACAGGTTAATGTAAGAACTAAATGATATTATCCATGTAGAAGTACCTAACACACTATCAGGTATATAGAAATGCACAATAAATATTAGCTACTCTTTTTAACATATGTGTTTGGTTTACTACTATATGGCATAACAAAGCTTATCTTTTACTCATGAGTCAACACAGACCTGTGCAGAAGTGCAGGCCAAAAAGTGTAACAAAATAAAACCTGCACCTGCTTTCATCCGTGTCTTTCAATTCTATGCTTTTAGTGTTTCAGAATGAATTATTCAGAAGAAACTGAGGCAGCAGCCCACAGAGTAAACAAGAAATAGCTGAAAGCATGAAATAGCTGTGATTTTAAGAGCAAAAGCAAACAGAATAAGAATTCTGACTGCAGAAGTAAGGCTGTGCAGCCTTAAATGTAACATCTTAACATCTTTGAGCCTTAGTTTCTTTATCTGGACAATATTAATAATAGTGTCTACTTTAGAAGTATTGTCTAAAGAAACCATTTTGGCACCAGGGACCAGTTTTGTGGAAGAGAATTTTTCCATGAACTGAATTGGCAGGGTGGGTGGTTGCAGGATGAAATGGTTCCACCTCAGATCATCCATCAGGCATTAGATTCTCATAATGAGTGCTCAACCTAGATCCCTCGAATGTGCACTTCACAATAGGGTTCGTGTTCCTATGAGAATCTAATGCCACTGCTGATCTGACAGGAGGTGGAGCCCAGGCAGTGATGTTCACTTGCCCGCCACTCACCTCCTCCTGTGCAGCCTGGTTCATAACAGGTACCAGGCCATGGCCCAGGGACTGGGGACCCCTGGTCTAAAGGATTACCTAAGATAGTCCATCAAACACACCAAGCACAATACCTGGAACTGGAACCTAATAGGAGCTCAATTAATGGTTGTATCTCTTCGCTTGTTTCCATTCTGAACTGCCTGTAAACCCTGGACCAGTCAGGATTCTCTCTAAACTTCAGGATCCTCATTGATGAAATGAAGACGTCGACCCCACAGGTCCTTTGCAGGTCTATTCTTATGAGCCAATCCTTATGAAATAAAATAAACCCATCCACCAAGAAAGAAAGAACTGACAGTGCAAAGAAAGAGGACTAGGAGCAGCCAAGAGCACACAACGCAGGACAGGCCAGCAGCAAGGATGGCAGAAGGGGTGTTACAAAGAGCATGGATTTAAGAGTTGTAGAGACAGGTCTACATGCTGGCTTGGCCTCCTATTTAGGAGCCGTGTGGTCTGGTGCAATAATACATGGGCTCCAGTTTCTTTGTCTGTAAAATGAAGTCAATGTGACTGAGTCCAAAGGTGTCATGAGGACCCATTATGGTGAATGTCTGTGTACAAAGTCTGGCTCAATACATGCTGACTTTATTCTTCTGATCCTGGTTTGTTTCTGACTCTGTGGGATGCTGGTCCCCAAGAGCCTCCCTGCAGTCCTGCAAGAGGCCAGAGGTCCAGCCACTTGAGAAACAGAGTGAGCTGGGAAACTTGGGAGAAAGTAGGTGTCTAGTTCCAGACACCCTTTCCAGCAGACTTGCCAGGCCAATGGGGTGAGGAGTCTAGAATAAACCTAAATGCCTCAATCCCAAGGAGATAAAGGCCCTTCCCTTGGAATGAGCAGCACTGACTTCAGCAGCTGGAGAGTTTAGAGATCATCTGGTCCTACTATCACTACCCTTCATATATTAAAAACAAATGCATACAAACACAAGAGAGGGAAAGTGACCTCAGACCACAAAGCAAGCCAGGTACAGAGCCATGATGAGAACACAGCCCTTTTCCTACTGGAACAGGTAGGATATCTAGGAACCCACCTTCATGCCTGAACCACAGGGGTGAAAGGACAGCCTCTTCCCCTCTTGCCCCAAGTATGTTCCTCCTTCTCACTGCTGAAGACACTGCCTTTCTGGAAAGAGAGGACAGATCCAATGACCTACCTGAGTATAGTTCTTGATAGTTTTACAGACTTACTGTCTCTGATCCTCACAAACATGCACGGCTATAACAACAATCCCCCTTGTGAAGGCAAAGGGAAAAAAAACTGGAAGTGAAAGAGGATAAGTGATTTGTTTAAGGTTAAGGGACAGAGGTCAAGGACAGAGCCAAGGCTTGACCTTGTTTCAAGTTTGCATGTAAAATGTAAACATTCCTTAGAGAGAGGTTACACAATGCCAACTAAGATATAATTGGTGAATCCTATGGGGACTTGTACTGGCAAACAGGATATCATAACTGTGTGATGACCTTGACTTTAGCTGAGACGCTTCTGAAATTTGGGCATGAATTCTCTCATTTGTAAAAAGGGAGGTCTGACCAGCTGTAACACAGTTTCAGTCCTCCACCCATTAGCTCAGGCCTCCATATCCCCCGCAGGCTGCTATCCTCATTAACCCAATAGCATTACAGGTAATGAACTTCCCAGCCAAGGAGAAATTCACAGTCTAATTATGCTAATGGCTACCAACTTACAAGCACTTACTATTTCCTGTGCATATGTGTATCCCTGGTGCTAAAATATCCTTCAAAGTGAACCCTAATACCTCCATTTCACAGATGAGAAAGCCAAGACTGTAAGAGAGTAAAGGACTTTACCACCATCACACCATTAATATGTAACGGTGCTAGGGTTCGAACCTGCAGCTACTCTATCAACTACTGCATGCTCTCTCTGACCTCATCACCTAGCCATCCTTGCCATTATTTCCCCTTGAATTCTGAGCTGCTTTTTCCTGCCTCTTATAGAAGTATATTCTTAAATAAGAAAGGCTTTTAGCCAGTCAGCCAAGGTTCCACCCAGATTTTCCAGCAGAACCATATCCAGATCCAGGAAAGGGGAAAATATAGCAAGAGGAGAAAGGTGTTTGAAAACATTCAGATTCACATAATCACTATATTTAGCAGGGTATCCCCTGGAGACTAATTTAATTTATATATGTATGTATATATAGTAACTGGTTAGTATCACAGGGTTTGCTGAATTTCTATTTTAAAAAACCTCATAAACAACAACCGTGCTGAAGAAAAGATAAAACGGAGATGAGGGTTTTATTTTTTAGCTTTTTGGCCTGATTTTTCCTGCAGCTTGAGAAAGGGGAGACAGGAAGCAAAAGAGAGTGGATGAGAGGAAATCCAGAGAGAGGGCAATTTAAAAGTTCTTTAAAGGGTGGGTGAAGGAGAAAACAATAATTGCATGTGCCCCCTGGCAAGTTTGTGTCTGTATCACAGAAACGTGCTCACCAGAAGCAGAACTATATTACAGGTGACGGGGGATAGGCATCAGGATCCTGGTTAGAAGAGGGAAAAGGAGAATAGAGGAGAAAGAATTTAGAGAGAAAAGGAGGAAGTGTGAGGATCATCCAGCTCCCTCTGAATTCTGGGTAGCTTTGATCCAGCTCATGATTCTCAACTCTGCCCAGCTACCTTTGCCAACGCAAAGGCTCCATCAGCACCACGGCCAGCGCCCGTCACTTCTCCCCTGTTGGCTGAACCCAGACTTCTCACATTCCTAACTCACTGTGCCCAGAACAACCGGGTGTTTTTTGTAACACGATGGATGTCATTTCAAGGGCCTTTCCTCAACTCAGGGTTCTCCTCTTCAGTTACCATCAGCACTCATTTCCTAGTAGGGCTGCTGTAACAAACTGTTGTAAACTGATGACTTAAAACAAACCTATTTTCCCACAGTTCTGGGGATAGAAATCAAAAATCAAATATTAGCAGGGCTATATTTCCTCTAAAAGCCCTAAGAAAAAAAGAAAGAATTGCTTCTTCCCTTGCTTCTGGGGGTTGCTGGCCATCCTCAGTCTTCTTCAGCTTGGAGTTGCACTACTTCAATCTGTGCCTCTATTGCCACATGGCCTTCTTCCCTACATACTGTGTATCTCCAAGCATCTCTTTACTTAGAAGAATACCAGCTATTAGGGCCTACCCTAATCCAGTATGACTTTCTCTTAACTTGATAACATGTGCGAAGATCCTATATCCAAATCAGGTCACATTCACAGCTACTGGAGGTTAGGACTTCAACATATCTTTCCAGGGAGCACAATTCTACCCATGAAACCCCTGGTTTTGCCTCATTCTGAAGTAGGAGTCTGTTCTAATGAATGACTTTAGCATCCTGTACTTCTACAACATGAGTTACATTAAAGACACACGTCCATTTACGCACCATGTCTTCTATCACACTAGTTCCTTGAGGGTAGGGAATTAGTCACATTCGTTCTGATATCCCCAGCATAGTGCAGAGTACATAATAAGTGGAGAATCCATTTTGTTGTGGTTAATGAAACAAATGAATGATACATAAATGCATTTATTGCATTTTCATTGACTTAAAGCATATACCAGGTAACCACTGTATATTTATGACTATCCAATATATAGGATACTGTGCTGGGCACACTGGCTTCAACAGAGAATAAAAGGCCATCCCAACCCCAAGCCTTGGAAAATGTACTAAGCACTTTGAGAATCAGTGGAGGAAGACATTTTAAGTCTAGAAAATCAAGGAAGGCTTCAAAGAGAAGGCAAGACTTGAGTGTGGCCTTGGGGACATAGGAAGATAATTGGAAAGGAAGGAGGCAAATATTCTGAGAGTGAGGAACAATATAGTCAGAAGTGTGGTAGAGGAACTGAGGGTGATGCAAGGAAGATGATGGGTTGGCGTTTTGGGTTTTGCCCTGTTGAGTAGCACTGTAAAGTGAGTTTGAGAGAAACTGACAGCTGGCTTTGATGATACCTGTCTCACTGACTAAGAGGACTAGGCTTTCTTATATAGACAACAAGAAAACATGGGAAGTATTTGTACATGCTCGAATTGGGTAAGCATTTGGGAGATAAGTTAAACATTTAAAGCTTATTGTCGTGGGTCTGGAAGAAGGAAATAGGATCTGCACTGAGCAGTGTTGTGGGTGGGGAAGAAGGGAGTAAAGTAAAAGAGATTACAGAGGAATAATTGTCAAAAGTCAGGAACGGACTGACTGTGGAAATGGGGACAAGGCAGTGAGACAGAGAAAACTGTGCTAAAAGTCCCAATTGAACACAAATAAAGATAATAGGAGGCCCTTTGAGGGGAAAGTTGGTCAGCAATTCTCCAGGCTCTCCCAAGCTCTGGGAGCTGCTGCTTTTCCTCAAGGGAAAAGGGGTGTTTGGGTTGAGAAGTGCATATTCAGCAGCGGCGTCCTAGCTAGAGACCCAAGTGCTTGCCTGTGTCAGGCACTAAAGGCTTTACATCCAGCTCTTCACTGAATTCTCATGACAAGCCATGGAGGCAGGTATTATCTTCTCCATTTTTATAGGTGAAGAAGCTGAGGCTCAGAGAGGTTCAATAAATTGCCCATCATTAACCAGCCAACCATTTTATCTGACTCCACTATTTGACAAACACATCTCTTTTCAGGGTGGTTCTCTTGTGATATTTCTGGTGAATGGAGTGAGAAGGGCAGCAGGCAGGCCCGAAGTCTGGAGGAATGATTAGCATTGACTTCATATCTCCTTTACCCTGGCTTACTTCTTTGGGGGATAGTTGGGAAAGATGTATGAACTGGGGGTCCAGTCCTATTCACATTAGCTATAGATCTCTGATACTGGTCAAGTTAATGACCTCAATTTCCTTGTTCATAAAATGGGTATAATGATGACTGCTCTGTTTCCCTCCTAGGGCTACACTGGTAAAAATCAAAATGGGATGAGGCATTTGAAATCATTTTGTAAACTGTAACATGCTGCAGGAATGCACAACAGACACAATCTCTGAAATGACCAAAAAATACCTTGCTGCCAAGATTTAGACCACTTACTCTGTGACCTTGACCAACTCTCTTAAACTCTCTGGATTTCAATTTTCTTATCTAAAGAGGAAGCGCTCTCCTGAGCATTAAGTAGGATAAAAACAGAATTTATAATATTCTCTACCTATCAGCTTTTCCTTGTTTTCCCCATCTCAGAAATGGATGATGTCAGTAATGATGTTACCAGCCCCTCGACAGCACCAGCCAAATCCTAGCAATCATGGTCACCGATTCCTTCCATCATCAAATCCTATTCATTCTACCACCAAAATATAGTTCAAATCTCTCCACTATTTCCCATCACTACTGCCCTTCCTTCAATCCAATCCACCATATCCTTTGCTTGGATTATAGTCATGACCTTCTACCAATCTTTCTCATACCCACTTGCCCCTCTATCCTCCATCCAGAAGTCAGAGTAACCCTTTTTAAACCGCAAGTATAAGCATACCATTATCATGGTTAAATCACTGCCCATCACTCCTAAAATCACTTTCTAAATCTTCCCACCCCCAAGGCCTTCTGTGATCTTGATGGTGACTGCACTCCCATCTTGCTCTCAGGACATTTTCCATTCTCTTGCACCACTCTTCAGCCAGTCTGGCCTTTTTTTAGTTCCTCTGGACACCATTGTCATTTTCTGCCTCAAGATCTCCATACTCACAATTTTCTCTGCGTAGAATGTTTCCCCAACATTCTCCATCCAACAGCTTCTATTCAGCCTGCAGGTACCACCTTTAAAGTTGTCTCCTCTGCGGAGCCTTCTCTTACTACTCCAAACTAATTTAGGTCACCTTGTGGTGTGCTCTGAGACATCCGTCCTCTCCTTCTCCCTATCAGTTATCACTGATTCATATATTGAGTCATTTGTGTGAACATCTGCTTATTCTCTGCTTTCCTTACTGGGCTATGAGCTCCACAGAACCAAGATCTAGTTTGTTTGTTTGTTTATCGTGATATCACCAGTGCTCAGACCCTAATAGGTACTCAGTAGATATTTGCCTGATGATGGAAGCACATCAGGTAGAAAGCATCAAGCACAGAGCCTAGAATGAAGTCAGCATTCAACCCATGTTCTTCCCTCTCCTCTTCTCTCTCTGTTGTGGCTCTGGACCAGCCAGGGACCCCAGGCTGTCAGGGACAATGGTAGGTTATAACATATCTCTTTTCAGGGTGGTTATCTTGTGGTATTCCTGGTGAATGGCGTGAGAAGGGTAGCAGGCAGGCTGGAAATCGGAGGAATGATTACCATTGTCTTCATATCTCCTTTCCCTTGGCTTTCTTCTTTGGGAGGCAGATAGAAACAGCCTTTGTGCTGTCAAGGATGCTGTTAGAACCACTGATCCCTGGGCTCCTCTCTTAATGGGGAGAAGAGAACACAAAGGTGGGTTCAGTGACTTGGCCAAGTATCAGGGATGACAGGAACTGTTGAGATGAGAGCAATGATATCCCAATGGAAGGCTTCCTTGGGAAGCAGCAGACACCCAGGCTTGGTGTCTTGATTCTGTACACACAGCTCTAGGTAGGTTAGGCAACCCCTTGCCTCCCAGACCCAGGTCTGAATCCAACGCCTCCTCATATTTGCATGGTTCTGTATCCTGCTAGAGTCCAGCAGGCAGCCAATGAATTGGGTTAGTCCTGAATCATAAGAACAGAATTGTCAGAACACCAGCTCCAGATTTTTATTCTCATTCACCTGATGTGGAAATTGAGGGGCAGAGAGTCAAGTGGCCCAATGGAAACATAAAGAGACTTAGCCATGTGAAAAAAAGCCTTGCTCTGTCCACATCCTTGTTCTGCTTCTGAAATAGCAACATCCATTGCTAAGGCCAAATAAATGAGAAGAGGTCTTCTTTGAGGAAAAATAGAGTGCTTGATTTAATGACACAAGGACACCACACCTCTCAGGAGTCCCCACTTTTCTCTGTGAGAGACGATTAACACAGGAGGACCCAGTTCACCATTGAGACCTTTTACATATTCAAATTCCTATAGCCCTTACAATCTGCCTCTGACCCAGAGTCTCACCCAAGGTTACAGAAGGTTTTTGAGCTCAATGAATTCTCACCAAGTGAATACCTTCATGTTACTGATGGCCAAAGCAAGAACAAGAACATTACCAGCACCAATGAAACACCTTCCACGCTTGTTTCTAGTAACTCCCACTGCCAACTGCAACTATAATTATTATTCTGACTTATAACAACATAGATCAGTTTTGCCTGTTTTTGTACCTTATGTAAAGATGGAATCATATAGTACATACACTTTTGTGTCTGGCTTCTTTCTTTATTTTGTGGGGTGGGAGTGGAGAGACGAAGTCATTCTGTCGCCCAGGCTGGAGTACAGTGGCACAATCTTGGCTCACTGCAACCTCTGCCTCCTGGGTTCAAGTGATTCTCCTGCCTCGGCCTCCCAGGTAGCTGAGATTATAGGCGTTTGCCACCACACCTGGCTAATTTTTGTATTTTTTTTAGTTGAGATGGGGGTTTTACCATGTTGTCCAGGCTAGTCTTGAACTCCTAATCTCAAGTTATCTGTCCACCTCGGCCTCCTAAAATGCTGGGATTACAGGCACGAACCACCATTCCTGCGTGTGTCTGGCTTCTTTCACTCAACCTTAGATTTATGAGACTCTTCCATATTGTTGCCTATAATTGTGGATCATTCGTTCTCACTGTTGTATAGTACTCTACTATATGAATATACCACAATTTATTTGTTCTTTCTGCATGGAAGGTCACCTAGGCAGTTTCCAGTCTGTGGCTATAGGAATAGTGCTGCTGTGAATATCCTTGTACAGGGTTTTGGTGAACATATGCATCCACTTCCGTTGAATATATACCTGGGAGCAGAATGGTTATGTCATAGGGTAGCCATATGTTTCATTTTAGCAAATACTGCCAGTTTTCCAAAACAGTTGTACTAATTTGCACTCCTACCAGCAGCATGTGAGAGTTCAGTTATGTCTTATTTGTTAAATTATTCTCCGGTTATTTGTGGGTATAAGAGATAGTCAGTCTTAAATACTTCAGACCCTTGTTCTCCTGAATTATCACACCATGTTCTAAATTCTAATTGTTCAGATACCTCTGACTCCTGAAAGCACACCGTACACACATCAGCTCATTTCCCCACAACTCTTGCTCATCCTTAATGATGCTATTCAGGTACCACTTCCTCTGAGAAGCCTCCTCTAACTTGTGCCCAGCCTGGGTGAAATACCCCTTCTCTTTGTTCCAACCACACTCTGCTCTTTCTGTTCTCCCAGTCCCTCTCATTCATTGTGTCAGTACCCATCTCCCCTATCAGTCTATCAGACAGTAACATCGTTGGAAGAATATTGTGTCTGAACCATCTGTGCTGTCAGTACATAATACTGTATAAAGCCAAGGTAGGCTTTCAGAAAATAAGGGATGGATGAATGAAGGAATGAATCTTCCTACTAGTTGTTAAATTCATTGAAGGCAGAAGTCAAGAATTCTAATTCTTCTGTATCAATCCAGTGGATTAATTGGGCACACAGCAGGTACTTAATAGAGACTTGCTGCAATGAACTGATGCGAGTTACAAACCACCACCTCCAGTTGCTCAAGAGAAGACTCTTCTGGCAAACCACCAGAGCAAGGCCGTGCAAACAAAGCTTTCATCCGGCTGGATTTTGGCAATATTTGGATATTCCTTCCTACTAACTTTGCTACTGTCACTCGGAAGGCAGAGTGGGGTGATTCAGACTCATTCCTCACCCACGCACAGAGCTGACTTTGCCCCACTTTCAGCCTCCCTCAGTCTCTGATCTCCCAAGATCTGAAGTTCAAGAGTTAGGATGGTAGGGATGGAAATGAAGACAAACCCACCTTCTCCACCCGCATGCACTCAAGAACAGATGCACAAGAGTTCATTCATTCTGGACCATTCCACCACTGTTATGTGTGATTCTCTAGGGGTGGAGTACAGAGCCACAGATCCATTGTGGTCCTCCCCAGCATCCAGAGAGCTGACAGGGAAGCCTTGGTGTCTTGGGTAGACTGAGACCGGATGTTGCCATCCCTGTTCCCACTACAGTTTAACTTCTCATGCTGTGAAATGTCTGGTCCAAACCATCCTGCCTGTGATCTGCCAATGGCTTGAAGGAGAACTGCACATTTTCAATGCTCTAGTTAAGCTGGCAGCAAGCTTCACATTAAGGGGTTGTAAACTCAGCAAAAAGAAAATGCATAATGAAAGTTCAGTGTGTATCTTTATCCACATAAGAAGGAATCATTTCTACCAAAAAATTGATACAGAGTAATCACAACCCGTTTCCTCTGATGACTCAAAAAGCTGTTTTTAATCCCTACCTCCAGCAAGAAGCAAAATGGTTCCCTCTAGGAAAAAGCAAAATAATAATAATAAATGCTGGAAACTTAATCTTTAATCTTTCATGTGCCCAGAGGTATTATATAGGAATATGTATTTTAATGAAACCAAATGATAAATATTTTAAACCGTGGCATAGAAGCAATAAGCAGGGCTCTATATTTTTACAGAGGCTTGGATTCAGTTTTAATTCTGACACAAAAATGCTGTGCAGCCCTGGGTAAGTTGATTTCCTTTCTGAGCCTCGGGTTTCACATTTGTAAAAATGAATGTGTGAGCTTAAATTGTCCCCTCGATCTCTAATATGCTGAGAATGTGCAAGACTAAGTTTTTGTAGCTCTGTAACAAAAACTAATCATGCATCTATTAAATGTAAAATATTATACTTAGGCCCAAGGAAATAATTGCTCACGAATTTATTCAACTAATCGTTACTTTATGTCTACTATGTGCTGGGTGCTGGGATACAGACATATAAGCACTGACCCTGCTAAAGCGAAACATACGTCTACCCTATGACATAACCATTCTGCTCCCAGGTGTATATTCAACGGAAGTGGATACATATGTTCACCGAAAGCCTTGTACAAGGATATTCACAGCAACACTATTCCTATAGCCACAGACTAGAAACTACCGAGGTGACCTTCCATGCAGAATGAATAAATAAATTGTGATGTATCCATACAGTAGGTACTATACAACAGTGAGAACGAATGGTCCTGCCTACAGGAGCTCAAAGTAGAGTAAGGATGGCAGGCACTATATGACACCCACAAACAAAAATCATTTACAAGAGTACATTGGGCACAGAGATCCATGAATTCCCTGGGGTGACAGGAAAGGATTTTCAGGGGAGAGAACCTTGAGTGGTCATGAAGGCTGCATTTCCAGGAAAAGCAAGGAGAGAGAAGATGAGTGTTTGTAACTCCAACAGAGAACAGACACATCATGGCTTAGGAGTGCCACATAGGAAAGCAAATCACTTATGGCACCCAGCCAACTCTAAACTCAGAATGAGTCAACGAGATGATGTGTTTGCAACCAACAATAACAACAAAACCTTCAAACAGGATACTGTCCACCTCAGCTCCATACTAACCTGGCACTGGCACTAGCTCTGCCACCAACTGGCTCCCTGGCTTCAGGCAGTCCCATCACCTTCCCATTTTGCTCTCTGTAAAACCAGAGGGTGAGCTGAGATGGTGTGGGAAGCCCATTAACTACTTCTGCAAGAGTGAGGCACCAAGAGCTATCGCAATAAAAATGAAACACTTTAAAACTTGAGACTCAGGCTGTGCTAAGCCCACCAGCTGAAATAAGAACGCCTCAACAAATAACATTAATAAAAAAGACAGTAACAGAGCTCCTCCTTAAAACAAAAAAATGCCTCAAAATTTACAAGAGAATTTTATAGAGAACCCTCTTAGAAGGGAGGAAATGTCTATTTGGAAGCTGCTCAACTTCTGATTTTATCCATTTTCTCACACGCGGGGCTGGTATGGGTGTCAGATGCTGCTGAGGCCAGTGTGGCTTCTATTAACTCCTGCTTTTCACTGCTCCATGAGCTGCGTGTTAGGCTCATCCCACGTTTCACATAAATTACTTCCTTTGAAGGCCCCGAGTTTGTTTGGTTGTTCTCAGCTCCTTCCCCAAAGATTTTTCCCTCAAATCCTAGAGTTTACATAGACCAAGAAAGGGATGAATAAGATCTAGTATTTGATAGTACAACAGAGTGACTGTAGTCAACAGTAATTTACCATACATTTAAAAATAATTAAAGGAGGCCAGGTACGGTGGCTCATGCCTCTAATCCCAGCACTTTGGGAGGCTGAGGAAGGTAAATTGCTTGAGCCCAGAAGTTGAAGATCAGCTTGGGCAACATGGTGAAACCCTGTCTCTACAAAAAGTACAAAAATTAACTGCCTGTGGTGGTGTGCACCTGTAGTCCAAGCTACTTGGGAGGTTGAGTGGGAAGGATCACTTGAGCCCGGGAGGCAGAGGTTGCAGTGAGCTGAGATCGCGCAACTGCACTCCAACCTGGGAGACACAGTGAGACGCTGTCTTAAAAAAGAAAAAAATAAATAAAGGCATATAACTGGATTGTTTATAATACAAAGAAAAAAAATTAATGCTTGAGGAGATGAATACCCCATTTACCCTGATACAATTATTACACATTATATATACACGTGTATATAATTATACGTATTATATCCCTATCAAAATATCTCATGTACCCCATAAATATATGCATCTACTATGTACCCACAAAAATTAAAAATTAAAAATTTTTTAAAGGAGGATGGTCTGAATCCCACATTAACACAAGGAAAGCGCAAACTCTTCCCCACCCATCCCTGGCTGCCCTCGGGTGTGGTTGTGATCAGCTGGTCCTTCTCAGACCAATAGATCATCCTGGGCAGCTATGTGACTCCATCCTGATGTGAGCTACTATGGGCCCTTGAAGCAGAAAAAGTCACTCCCTCATTGCTGACCGTGTCCAGAACCACCCCCACTGGATGCATGGAAGTCTAGTTTTGGGAGGGTGGGGTTGAGACAGAGTCTTGCTCTGTAACCCAGACTGGAGAGCAGTGGCGTGATTGTGGCTCACTGCAAGCTCCATATCCCAGGTTCAAGTTATTCTCATGCCTCACCCTCCTGAGTAGCTGGGACTACAGGCAGTTGCCATCACACCTCTAATTTTTGTATCTTTTAGTAAAGACGGGGTTTTGTCATGTTAGTCAGGCTGGTCTCAAACTCCTGACCTCAAGTGATCTGCTCACCTTGGCTTCCCAAAGTGCTGGGATTACAGGCGTGAGCCCCTGCACCCAACAGAAGCATACTTTTTAATGGCCCGCCATTTTATTCCTTTGCACAGACTTTCTCCATCTTTCTGGCTGCCCCAGTGTTGTTCCTTGTGACCATTCTTGGAGGACCCTGGAATCACTTTCCTTCCCTAATCATCAGCTCTCTCCAGAAAGGGAACAGCTTTTTCTCACTCAAACTTCAAAACAAAAAGGGCCTTCTTATGTCCCTTTTCCTGTTCAATGCAGCTCTCCCCGACCCTTGTGAGGGATGGGAAGCTACCATTTATCCCCAGGGTGCCTTTCACACATGACCCCCAGTGGGGATCCTCCAGGATCTCAGAGGTGAATTATCTTCCTGGCAATGAGGACTCTTACTAGAGCAAAGAAGGAAAATAAAAGCAAGTCAGATCTTCAGCAAGGCAACCTGCTATATTTATTTACTCCTTTAATTAAACTCATGAGAAACAACCTGTTGCTCAGTGGGCTGGAGCTGAGAAAGCTTCTCCCCTGGAAAACTATTTGGCTGTGCAATTGTGATGTGTCACCCAGATGAGGGAGGGCAGCAGGGAGGCAACCCACTTGCTGTCATCAATTCCTAAGAGCAAAAGAAAGCTGAGTGCAGATTAGGACCTTATTTTGGCACCAAATCCTCATCACAGCTCTGCAGTAGGCGAAATCAGACCCATGGTAAGGCAGGCTCAGTGGGGGCAGTCAGTCTGGAACCCAAACTCACATGCAAATGGAGAGGATTATATCTCTTCCTAAGAATAGGCTTTGTTAAAGATGAGAGAAGACAGCAGGAAGGCCCTGGAAACCCAGAAAGCATGTCTAGAAATGGGAAGGAAGGGGAGGAGGGCAAACCACCTCGAAAAGAAAGAGGAATGCAGCAAGGGGAAGCTGAATTCCAAATCCACCCACCCCGCAATGTCGCTGGAGGCTGCCAGCTGCTGCCTCAACGATGTTTTATCTCTGTAATGAACATCGGATTCTACCGAAATGTGACCGTCAGCTGTTTCCTAAAGACAGTGCCTTTGCTTATGCTGGAGGTTTCATTTCCTGGGAGCTTCTCAATCTTTTCTCCTTGCCCCACCTACAAGCTCATATAAAAACATATCCTACACACACACACACACACACACACACACACACACACACACACACAAACCTCCACACACCTCCACACATTCACACACCTCTACACATCCAAATTCGTTTCACAAAAATCAAAAGCCCTACTGAAATGCCACCTCCTCCATGAAGCCCTCTCAGATTTCTCTAGTCAGCTGTGTTTTTCTCTTGCTCTGAGAGCCTGTGGTTGATCTTCCTTTATGGGATTCATGTTCTACTGTCATCGGTGAATGTGTTTTATCTCCCCACTAGATAGTAAACTGGTCTACAAGAGTGAGGTCTTATTTATTTCTGTTTCCTCCTGGTGCTCAGCACAGTACCTGGCCTTCAAAAATTTCTATTGACTTTTTATTATTCTGCTAAGCTAAAAGTCATTTGGGTGGAAAAGAATTGTAAGGAGAAGAGAGAATTTTCACTGGGTGTCCCTTAGATGAAGGTCTGGGACAGAACTCTGAAAATACAAAATAAAAAACACAACTCTGACCATACAGAGCTCAAAGAAAAAAAAAAGACATCTATTAGGATGTTGACAATGCAAGTATAAGCAATGAAGAATGGCTCAAGAGCTGCTCACCCAACCTGGGGGCAGAGGCTGTGCAGAAGAGCATGCTGGAGGCATGCCCTTTAACGTCTACCCTCAGAGCTCACGTGAGCCCTTGATTGCAGCAGGTGGAACTGCTCACAGCAGGCCCGGTACTGACAAAGCATGGGGACCACAGCGCTCTAAGAGAAGCAGGCCTCTGGCACCAGATGGGGGACAGAGGCAGAAGAAACTCCAGACAGCATGCAAACTTCTTGGGGGCTTGATTAATTGCTCTAATTAGCCAGCCTGTAACTATTAAGGCAAGCGGCATGGATGGTAATAGCACAAGAATGGTACCCAAGATTAGGCCGAAGTAACTGCAGCACTGTTCTCCTGGTGACTGGACCCAGGTCTCTGAAGCTGGTCCTGGAGCCGGGAAAGAGAAATGCGCAGGGCGTGATCAAAGGCGGGCCAGCGCTGATTAGCACGGAACGTCTGCCTTGTCAGCACCAGCTCCCAGGGTGAATTAAGTGCCCACAAAATGAATGTGTGTCTGGAAAATCTCCAAAGTGGATTTTATTCTTGCCCAAATGTTACCCGGTATTTTAATTAACCTGGGCTTATTGTTCTAATTACTTGAGTTTTATACCGTGAATTGCTGTTTGGGAGTGGTGATGATTAGTAAACACAATTACTGTGTATATTTCCAGCAAAGCTTTGCCCTCAAAATTTTATTTAAAAATAATAATTAGTAACATAAATCTTTAATTTCTAGTTCACTGAGGCTAAAAGAGTAGGATGGAAGAAAGGCTTCCTTAAAACATGAAGATGGCTGGGCACAGTGGCCGAGGTGGATGGATCACTTGAGGTCAGAAGTTCCAGACCAGCCTGACCAACATGGCAAAACCCTGTCTCTACTAAAAATACAAAAATTATCCTGGCATGGTGGCATACGCCTGTAATGCCAGCTACTCAGGAGGCTGAAACAGGAGAATCACTTGCTTGAATCCAGGAAGCAGAGGTTGCAGCGAGCTGAGATCGTGCCATTGCATTCTAGCCTAGGTGACAGAGCGAGACTCCATCTTAAAAAAAAAAAAAAAAAAAAAGAAGAAGATTTGGTCTTAATAGCCTCCTGCCATCTAACACTTTGATGGGCCTGCTTTGTTTTGAGAAATACAAATGTGAAAGAGCTAAGGGTAGAAAAGAATGCCATGATATATTACAGAGTGAGAAAAATTGAGGCCAGAAGCAAGAACAGAATGTAGATGTCAATAACATTTTTAAAAAATAATTTTTAAAAGCCACTGATGAGTGTGTATGTGCTGAAATTACATATGGAAGGACATCTACCTAAACTCTTTTAAAAAGTTTTTTTTTTATTTTTTACTGCTTTTGATTTTATTTTATTTTATTTTATTTATTTTTTGGTGGGATGGGGGACAGAATATCATTCTGTCATGCAGGCTGGAGTTCAGTAGCATGATCACAGCTCACTGCAGCCTTAACCTCCCAAGCTCAAACAATCTTCCTGCCTCAACCTCCAGAGTAGCTGAGACTACAGGCACGTGCTACTATGCCTAGCTAACTTTTTGTATTATTATTTTGTTTTGTAGAGATGGGTCGCCATGTTGTCCAGGCTGGTCTTGAACTCCTGGCCTCAAGCAGTCCTCCTGCCTTGGCCTCCCAAAGTACTGGGATTACAGGTGTGAGCCACCATGCCCAGCAGATACCTTTTGCACTCTTAACACTGGTCAGTTACCTTTGGAGACTGGGACAGCAGACAGTGCGAAGTGAAGTGGTACTATTCATTTCTATTTTATATACTTTAATATTAAAGTTTGAATTTTATAACAGAAGTGTGACTTTTGCCATTGAAACACCTTTTAAAATGTGAAAACCACCACTCCTGAATAAGCAAAGGACACTGCAGCACAAAAAGCCCTGAAAGTGGAGCCCACGAATGCAGAGAGGCTGAAGCTCTGCAAGCCCAGCCTCCGAGCAGCGTGTTTTGTTTTCCTAGAGACATCTTGTGGAACATGGACCTCTCTTCCCACCTCCCTGGCTTCTGCTTCTGGTAGCTGCCCCTTTATCATCTTAGCCTCACTACTGTTTTTCCTGGGAGCCATCTATCTCTCCATTGGCTCCCTGATCCTCAGCCAGTTTCTGTCCTCATCTTTAAATTCCATCTTGGCCTCGATCTTGACTCCTCCAACTTGAGCCTTTTCTAACCACCTGTGCCCAGAAGACTCAGTCTCCACCCATTCATCATCCACCAAGCCATACCATCACCACCTGCCCTCCCAAGGGTCCTCCCTCTGGGCTCCCAACCCAGTCTAGTATTTAATGGTACATATTTTTGACTCAACATTAATCCCAAACACAAGCCAATTTCTTATTTCTAGGATCCATCTAAAGAAGCATCAACCTTTCTAGTGTGGAAGAGAACCTGAGTGGGTTGGACTTGTTGAGAAATAGTACTTCCAATGGTTTATCTTCTCGAGAGATTATCAAGAATGGTTTCTACACTGTATACCCCAATATTAGAACCTAACCCCACCTAAGATGAAGTTCCAGAGAGCTTCATTTAATAAAATTCACTTGTAATAGAAATATGTTAAAATGTCAAGTGGAACCCCAGTCTCCATCCCATATTTGAAAGGTAGGTGATGTTGGGTTCAGAGGTTTTCATTCACCACTCATAACATATTAACTCATTCTTTAATGCACATTTATTTTCCAACTATGGGCAGAGGGTAGGTACTGAGGATGCCAAGGTGAAACAGACCAAGTTCAGCTCTCAGTGATACCAAAATGTAACAGGAAAGGGTAGCAAGCACCTGGGCCAATGCAGGGGTTGGAGTTATGGGGGTTAAGCCAGAAGTGTGTACAAAGTACAGTGGAGGATCTGGCTAGCACTGGGAACTAACAGCACCAAGTTATGCCTAAAGGAAAGTCTGGCATGACCAGGCACCAACTCTGGACTGAAAAAAAAAAAATAGCAAGAGACACCAGGGGTCTCCAGGGAGAGATACACTGACTTTCTGGGCCGCCAAAGATGGCATCACAAAAAAAAAAGGGGGGCATTCTTTGAATGATCTTGAAGAAGGAATGAGTTTGTATGCCAAGCTGACCAGGAGGGTGAGGAGAAAAATGGTCCAGGAAGAGGAAGAAGCTTGTGCAAAGGGATTATATATGCATGGACAGGTCAATAGTTTGCAATGCCTCTAACACAGAGTACTTGTTGGAGAGCAGTGGCTGTAGACAGCAAAGAGAGTTGGGGTGAAGAGATCTGAACATCCAGCCAAGCAATCTGCCCTTCATTTTGTAGACAACTGAGAGACACTGTAGCGTGTTCAGCAAAGGAGAGACGTGTGCGGGTCTGCATTTCAGAACCATCTCTCTGGTGCCAGTGGAGGATTAGAGAGTATGTAACTAAACATAGTAAGGCTGAAAGTAAATTAGCTCATTAGTTTAGACACTCCCAGGAAAAACTCACAGGAGGTTACATTTCTAGCAAAAGGAAGGGGAATAAAATTGATCCAACTTGTTAAGCATCTACTTTGTACCAGGCCCCAAGTTCGGTGTTTTACACCTATCTGCTCACTCAATGCACACAGCAATACCACAAAAGGGGGAGGGTAGTATTATGAGCACCATTTTGCAGAGGAGGAAAAAAACGCTCAGTGAGAATCAATGGAGTCACAAGGTCTTGCAACTAGAAAGTGGTTGAACCAGGATTTGAACCCAAGTCTACTTGATGTCAAAGCCAGTACTCCACCATGGTTTGCAATCCTCATTGGCTTTCTTCAAGGGTCGCTATGGCAAAGGTCAGATGGAATACACCTGTAAGAGGCTCACTGTGGAAGACTCCGTTCCCTATGTTGCATATGCTATACATCAAGTATCAGGTGAAGCATCATAAATTTCTTAGGGGTTTGTGATAAATTCCTTTGGGAATTGTCCTCCCTTAAACAGCAGGATCATGTGCTTTCTCTGATAATGAGAATCACTTAACTCATCCTTTTCTCCTCTCGGCTGGTTTACCAGGAAGCACCAAACTCAGTAACTCTGTTAGCCCAATCATGAGATGTGATTTCCCAGCTATCTTTGAGCTTCCTTTTTGAGTGTATCCATATATTTTACTTTAAGATATTCCAAGATTTTTGGAATGCAAATGCAGGATTTATAAGAATAATCATACAAATTGTGCCTTCTACTTACCTGACTCTTCTTTCATGTCTTTATTCTGAACAAATCTCAGAATAATTGCTATGGCGGGCAGGCCCATGTCTCCTCCCTCCCTCGGTTCTGTTTGAGATGTGCTCGCAAGTTCTTCTTCTGCACGTTTGTGATGCATGCTTTAGCTATGTGTTTAATTGTGCATTCAGTACCCACTAGGTACCAGACACTGTGTGGTGACATACCACATCCCATTTAATTGCTCTAATATGCAAGGTATTTTGTGTTACCCCCATTATACAGATGAGAAGACTGAAGCTCAGGGTTTTAAATGACATACCTGGGGTCACACAGATCATAAGGAATGGAAATGAAATTTGAATTGAAGTTTCTCTGACGCCAAAGCCTATTTACTTTTTTTCTCTGCCGCAAGAGGTCCAGTTTCCCTAATCCCTTTGAAATGAGGCAAGACTGTATGTCTCATGCAACCTCCCTACCTCCGTACATTGTCAGCTTCCCAATTAATTAAAAGAAGAAGAAAAAAAAGAAAGGTCTGGTCCAAGCTGTATTGACAAGACTAAACATCCACACTGGCTATTTTCCTGACCTAAAGTAAGTGCTTTCAAAGCATAAAAATAGAATAGTCCTTTTCCATTTGTCTTTGTTCTTAAGAACCACAGAGTGAAGAATGTGTCAGAGCCCCTAACTTGCCTATCTTTGTAAAAAAATATTTTTTTAAACCTTTTACACTGAGCTCTTCTGATTTTTATGAGTCCTGGTAATGAAAACTCAATGTGCAAATCCTAACATCAAATCCATGTTATATAATAAACCCCCACTTTCTCAGCCCTCTCCAGAAGGGCAGACTTCAGTGAGAACATTTCAGAACTGAAGTACTAGGAATTCTTCTGTACAGTAATGTATGTCTCACTTTCTCCCTGTCCACCAGGGACGGAATGATGGGCTCTCTTGCTGGAATCCACATCTCAAGAATACCCAAGTTCTTGGAAATATACATGCTCAGCCAACAAAGAATCGTGTCCTGAGAAAGCCCAGCAGTCTTAGATAATAGCATTTAGGGAGTCCCCTCCTCATGGTCTGGTCTGGAAAGAAAGAGAAAGGAAGAAGAAGGAAATTAACAGTATCGTGTTAAAAACAGGACAAAGAATTTCCTATGCTAGCTCCCTTAATCCTCCCTACAGCCTTTCAGCAAGGTTTCAATGAAAAGACAGAGGGTCCGAGTGGTCCCATGCTTGGCTCAAAGTCCTGACAGATAACAAAGAGTATAGCCACAAAGGCAAGCCCACGTCTCTAGCTCCAGACCCCATTGCTTTTCCTCTCCATGATAGTGCCACCCACACATAACCACAAAGGAAGCAAAACTTCAGTAATCAAAGTATAATCAAGGTTAATCAACCTTGAGCAAACAAAGAATAACACAACCTCTGTGAGAGAACTCCAGGAAAAAAGGGATCACCAATGACATCTGTCCCTACCATCTGCTTGCCTGAACTTTCCCATCTCTGTCAGAGAAAATCTCTGCCACCATCACTTGTGGCTTCTCAGAATGGCCCTTCCTTGCTTAGCTATTCTAGTCCAGATAGGGAAGAGTCTCTTTCTACTTCGATTCTGGCAGGGAACAATTGGAATACTTCAAACGGCATGTGTAATGGGCAAGTATGAGAGAGAAAATACGAGAGCTGAGATTCAATCAGCTTTCCAAAGAAGGGATTTTTTAGCAAATGCCACACAGGAACCTGTCATTCAGTTATCCATATGTCATAATAACCAGAGGAGTTTTTAGCTCCGAACTTTTTGAAGAAAACACAGGGATTTGTAGAGAATGATAAAGTCCACATTCCTGTAATGAAAAAGACAGACATGTACTGGGCCTAATTATATACAACAAACCACACAGTGGATGATGACACCAGATGATGGAACAAGCAATAACGATAAAGAGTAAGAAAAGAATAACTCTTAAACACTGTGGTTTTGATTTTGAGCCCTGTCAGGATTCTTCCCAGAGTGTGCAAAGCTGCCCTTCTCTTCTTCTCCTTCTTCTTCTCCTCCTCCTCCTCTGCCTACTCCTCCTCCTCCTTCTTCTTGTTCTTCTTTCTTCTTCTTCCTCTTCCTCTTCTTCTTCTTCTTCTCCCCCTTCTTCTTCTTTGAAACAAGGTCTCACTCTGTTGCCCAGGCTAGAGTGCAGTGATGGCAATCATAGCTCATTGAAACCACAAACTCCTGGGTTTGAGCAACCCTGCCCACCTCAGCCTCCTGAGTAGCTGAGACTGCAGGTACACACCACTACACCTGGTTAATTTTAAAAAAAAATTTTTTTTAAGATGGGGGTCTCACTATATTGCCCAGGCTGGTCTTGAACTTCTGGGTTCAAGCAATCCTCCCACTCTGGTCTCCCAAAGTACTAGGATTATAGGTGTGAGTCATTGCAACCAGCCCAGGGCTGCTCTTATGCCAACTGTTCACCTTAGGTTCTTATTCACCAATATGGAAATCTTGAGTTTTTGCCACCACACTGACTCTTTCTTGGTGATCTTTATGGATCTATTTATTTCTCTCCAAAAAGCTAAGTATGTGAAGCCCTTGCTGCTCGCCACTCTTCTTGTTCATAGCATGGCTGGCCAGTTCTGCTGTGCTTGATCTTGCTGACCCTAAGTGATCTGCATCTGGGTCCTCTCTGATGTCTGCCATATTGGCTCTAGGGGTGGGTTCCATGATGTTTTCTCTTCTGTGCATTGAGAGAAGAACAACATACTACATTTGGCAGAAAGGTCACTTCCTAACTTGGATCCATGGTGAAATGAAATTCTCTCATTAGATAGAAACCTGGACACCATGACACTTCCTATGTTACCCCACTAAAAGTCCCAATAACAGTTTAGAACGTTGCCATTTAAGAATGGCTACCATTCAAAGCTTGTTTACTACACACCAAGCACTGGTTTAACAGGTTATATATATTGCTCTCACTTAATTGATTATTCATAGAAATCTATAGTATCAATATTATTAAGTCCACATTAACAATAAGGAGACAAAGTAGGAGAGATTGCATGGCTCACCCAAGGTCACATATGTAATAAGTTGCAGAGTCGATATTCAAACCTAGGTCCTTATGTGCTTGACAGCACTTCCAGAGACCACTGCAGGGTTGGAACTTCATTCTGAAGGCCAAAGGGAACTTGAAAAGACTGCTGAAGTGTTTAAATCTGGCAGCAACATAAAGAATGGAAGGGAGTGGGTGGAGGTTTAGACCCTAGCAACCCTAGCAGTATTCCAGGTGATGGGATCTTCACACCTGAAGATTAGTGAGTGGACACATGAGAGAAAGGAGGGTGCCTTTAAAAGATGTTAAGAATTTGGCTTGACAATATTTAACCAATAAGTTCAGGATGACATGTGGCTTTCTGATGTGGGCAGCTGGGGAGATGGTGGAGCCATTTGCTGAGAAACTTAAGAGGAAGGTGTTTGGGAGAAAAAGATGAGAGTTGAAACCAGGGAAATAGATGATTCTCCAAAGAAAGTATATAAAATAAGAAGCAAGGTAGGCCGGGTGTGGTGGCTTATGCCTGTAATCAATTCCAGCACTTTGGGAGGCCGAGGCAGATGGATCACCTGAGGTCAGGAGTTCAAGGCCAGCCTGACCAACATGGAGAAACCCCGTATCTACTAAAAATACAAAATTAGCTGGGCATGGTGGCGCATGCCTGTAATCCCAGCTACTCGGTAGACCAAAGCAGGAGAATCACTTGAACCCAGAAGGCAGAGGTTGTGGTGAGCCAAGATCGTGTCATTGCACTCCAGCCTGGGTGACAAGAGCAAAACTCCATCTCAAAATAAAAATAAAAATAAGCAAAGTGAATAAAGAAGACTAGGGATTAGCTGATGGCAAGAAAGAGTCTCCTCTCTGTGTTCAAATGAAGACCTCATCTGGGTTCTGGGATACCTGCCACCCCACTCCTACCTGCACCTCAGGCTGCTAAATAGAGTTGTGCTTCCCAAGCATGGATGAGAAGAAATTCTCTCTCCATCTCCCAAAATCCTAGAGTCTCAGGTCCTAGCAGAGCAAACAAGTATATGAAGAATCAGCAGTTTCCTACCTATGAGATGAATGTATGCTCAGAAGAAACTAGACTGCCCTGAATTCCCCTACCCTAATTATTCCTCCACCACCTACACACAGACACACACACACACACACACACACACACACACACACGATTGCTAGAAACAACCAGCATGTACATGGGGTGGTAATTATCTAATAGAAAGAGCACAGTCTTTGGAGTCAGACAGACCTGAATTCAAATCCTAGGTTTAATGTGGAACCTTGAGCAAGTTATTTCAACTCTCTAAATGTCACTTCCCCCATCTATGAAATGAGCTAGTCATACCTAGAAGCATGGTTAAAAAAACCAGGTGAGATGCAAAGCAGCCAGGGTGGCACCTTGCACACAGCAAGTACCCAGCTAAGGAAGTGATGCCTCCCTCCCTTTCTCTTTCTAACCTAGGATGGAATTAGAGTCTTGCAGAGAGTCTAAGCTTTGTACCATTCCTCCTCAGGGCGTCTGAACCCAGAGGGGCTCTGGCAGGTCTCTTTACCTAGGTCTGCATCTCTAACCAGAGCTGTAAAATCAGGCTTTGTGATTCCCAAGAAAGCTCCAGTCCTTGAACTGGATTATGCTAAGATAAAAATGCGACTATATATAGATATACACATGCAGATATATGTGTATACATACACACACACACATATATATGTATACACACACACATATATGTATCTCTATCTCTATACCTATGTCCGTATCTATATTTGGATAAGAAAAGTTTTCCTCCCAGCCCCCAAGCAATCTTGTGTACTGCAAAGCTCACTGGAATCAGCAGGTGTGTGTTCCAAGAGAAGACGCTGTGTCTTGGACTCTATTTGAGTAATTTTCCCCTTCTAGAAAAACATTAAAAGAGAGAACAGCAGAAGTTACAAGGTAAGGATCAAACCCTTGCACAGTCAGTGTCCAACTTCTTCAGAGGCATTTTTCACTTGGTTCTGAGCCTAAGGATCAAAGTCCAGGCTGTTCCCTCAGATCAGCACCACAGTCCCTAACCTTTGTCCTTGTCAATGCACATTCATCTCCTGAATTAAGGAGGCAATCTTGGCACTCAAGATCTCTCTGAAGATGAGGCCGGGGCTGCTCTCGTTTGAGGTTAATGATCAGCTTAGATGTGTATAAGTCTTAAAGAAACACAAACCCTAGACATTATGTAGTCCAATTATGTCATCTTAAAGATGAGGAACATATTCCTGGAGACAGAAAGTCACAGAGTAAGTTAGTGGCAGAGTTAGGGTATGACTGTAGAGATCCTGACACCCAGGCCAGATCGTATTCTAAGTACCACCTTGCCCTGCCCTCAAGCATAAATGTCATCTCTTATCACCAAAGACTGGCCATACAAATGGATATCAAAGGGATTAAGAAGTAGTATAGACATTAAAACAACCAGGCTTCAATGAACAAGCATCAGACAATGGTATTACAATAATACAGAGTATTAATATTAGAGAAATACAACATACTGTAATAGTATAGAATACTATGGTCATGAATATTATTCTATTACTCTACTTTGAAACCATTTTTCACTGATAAATGCATCGTCTTGCTTGACTCCATGGCGTGGAGGGGAAGAGTCATAGCATTCTGGGTACAAAACATCCTCCAGAGACAAGAGATTCTTCATCAAATCTTTATTTAATTAATGCCTACCACATGCCAAGCACTGTGTTCAACTTTAAGATCACTGTCAAGAATAAAATGCACCCTAAGATCTCACTGTCTGCTGGAGACACAGATATAGGAGCACATGTTCGCACTGTGAAATGATGTGTACCACTATAAAAGTCTACACAATGGGTTTTCAGGGATGGACATGGGGGTGCACTTCAGCTTTGTGGGAGTATTGCCATCTTTTGGGATAAGGGCCACAAGAGGAGAAGACACATTAGGAGAAGAGAGGAGGAAGGGGACAGTGGAGAAGGTGAAGGTGAAGGTGGTGGTGACGGTAGAGGAGGATAAGGAGGAAGATGATAAATTCAATTTAGGACATACTAAGATCAACAGCCTAGAAAGCATCTTAGGTATGTGGCTTCTGTTATGTGAACCGGCTCAGGCTCAGTTTTTGTGGCAACCTCCCTTGGGCAGCACTTTAGTGCACAGCTACTCTCTTCTGCCATTTATGTTCTGCTATTCAAAAATGGATTGAAATATTGAATCCACTGATGTCTCATCTTTGTCTTTAAAAGAATCCTCCTTTTTCTTCTTTTACTATCATCTTAATGGGGTTTATGAAGACAAAAGAGATATGTGTCTGCAGACAATCTACCACCTCTAACCAAGAATTTTGAAAGTCAACATCTGAGCTTTGAGCAATGGAGAAAGAGGAGGAAGATAAAGAGGAAGAGAAGAAAGAAGAAAAAAAGGAGGTGGTGGCAGAAAAAAGAACTGAGAAAAGATCCAAGTTGTAGCAGCAGAATCAGGAAATGTTGGGAATGGAAGAAAGCTTTTTAATCAAACACAATTGGTTCGTTGCCACTTCATTATCCCTAGTTGCAATGTGGCAAGAATTTATCAGCCTGGAATCAGAGAAATCTTTTCAACACACACAGATCACGGCTACCTCAATGCCAAACCCCTGTATGGTCAGCCAGTTCAAACTCTGTCTACCTGACAAAGGAGATCAATAGTTATCATTGAATGAATTGACAAGTTCTGTGAAGGGATTTATTACACCTTTTTTTTTTCATAAAAAGGGCTCTTTACCTTAATTATGTAAGTGATTCATAATGTTGTTGGTATGTAGGCGGTACTGCCTTTTACCAGAAATAAACCAGCTCAACCAATTTTCGTGTGTGTCATCTAGGTTAAATCTAACAGAAGAACAGAGTTGTTCTTTTCTATTTCTTTTAACCTCCTGCCTCCCTTCCTTTTTTCATTCATCATTCATTCATTCATTTATTCATTCAATGATGACACAAAGTTATTGAATACCTACAGTATTCTAGGCACTGAGCAAGGCTCTAGAACCAGAATTGGGTTTCTGGCTGGGCTGGTCATAGGCAATATGAGGAGAGGTGTTTAAGAAAGACAGTAGAGCAGGGGTTGAGTCATTGATTCCACCATGAAGTTCAAATGATTTGGTTAAGGCAAGAGAAGATGTAGAAGAGCAAGGAGCATAACACAGGAAGTCTTGGAAGCAAGATGAAGCAAGTCCACTGTATAGAACCTAGGCCTTGAACTTCAGGGAGGGTCTGCTTTCCCTTGAAAAGAGGGGAGGAGGAAGATGTGGTGGCTTAAAGGAATCATGCATGGTCGTTAAGATTTGTCATCAGTGAAAGAAAACCTAAATTTAGAGATTTCTGAAATAATAAGCTGAAGGCCATTGAATCAATCTCCTTAATTAGCTTAGTTCCCTATCCCAGGCATCTGTTATCAAAATTAAAATTTGTTTATAAAAGGACTATGTGCCAGGCATTGTTTGAACTACTTAGAATATACCAGTGGACAAACACAAGATCCTTTCCTTCATGGAGAAGACATCCCACCAGAGCAGAACCTATGGCACTGAGATAAATAAGAAAATCTTAAAAGAGGGGCACATATATGCTGTGGAATACTATTCAGTCATAAAAAAAAGGATGAGTTCATGTCCTCTGAAGGGACATGGGTGAAACCCTAAAACCATCATTCTCAGCAAACTAACACAGGAACAGAAAACCAAACATCATATGTTCTCACTCATAAGTGGGAGTTGAACAATGAGAACACATGGACACAGGGAGGGGAACATTACACACCGGGGCCTGTCAGGGGGTTGGGGCCTAGGGGAGGGATACCATTAGGAGAAATACTTAATGTAGATGACAGTTGATGGGTGCAGCAAACCACCATGCCACGTGTATACCTATGTAACAAACTTGCATGTTCTGCACATGTATCCAGAACTTCAAGTATAACAATAATTTTTAAAAAGAGGTGCTAACAACCATTGCACCATTACAGGGTAAGCATGCTGGCAAGAGTTTGGTAGTGAATAATAACAACCACCGTTTATTATTCAAAAAATATTTACTGAATGCTTACTATATGTCAAGCTCTGTGCTTTATGCTTTACATGTGTTATTTTATTTTATCTTTATACTAACCCTGCAAGGCAGGTATTATTATCCCAATTTTTCAAGTAAGGAAATTAAGACAGAGAGTTTCAATACCTTCCTCAAGTTCTCCCACTGGCTTGCAATGGAAAAGAGAGGAAGGAGTGATTAATCTTGTTTGCAGAAGCAGGGAAGAGTTTTAGAGAGGGAGAATGTTGAGCAGGGTCTAAGAAGATAAGTAGAAGGCCAGGCGCTGTGGCTCACACCTGTAATACCAGCAATTTGGGAGGCCAAGGTGAGAGGATCACCTGAGGTGAGGAGTTCGAGACTAGTCTGGCCAACATGGTGAAATCCTGTATAAAAATTAGCCAGGCATGGTGGCGAGTGCCTGCAATCCCAGCTACTCAGGAAGCTGAGGCAGGAGAATGACTTCAACCCAGGGTCAGAGGTTGCCCATGAGCAGAGGTCACACCACTGCACTCCAGCCTGGGCAACAGAGCAAGATTCTGTCTCAAAAAAAAAAAAATAAATAAAGATGAGTAGAACCACCAAGTAAAGAAATAAGAACACTATCCAGCCTCAGGTTCAAAGTCATAGTGTTGTAAAAATGTGATGTGGATTTAAGCTGGGAAAGCAAGTCTTTACTAGCTGAGGCAAAGGGTTTGTGGGGCAGGAAGTCTCATGAGAGTCTTGTAGGGGAATAGGGCCAGGGTGAGAAGGGCTTTATAAGCTAGGCTTTCCCAGAACTTCCTGAAATTTTTTCAAGAAGAAAATAGATAATATATATACAGTACACTGGGGTGAAAGGACAGGGCTGCAATCTTGAGCAGTCCCCGGGGAATCTGATGCCCCAAGCCTGCCTTGTTGCCCCAAAAGCTGTGAGATTCAATACCTACATTTCCTATAACCTACTGTGTGGCACAACACACAGATTATGAATCTATGCAGTAAGAAATGAAGGGCCATTGAAGGATTTTAAGCAGAGCAATGGCATAATTGGAATGGCAGAGTGGAAAATGGATTGGAGAGGAAGGAAATCAAAGGCAAGGAGCCCAGTTAAGAGCTATAATAACAGAGTAAGCTCTGGCCTGTAGACCGTAAGGGCTGAAGCAAGGTAGTAGAGATGGGAAGAGATCACAGGCCATGCACTTGAGAATGATCTAGGAGGGAGCATTGACAGCCCTTAGTGATGAATGGAACGTGGTAGAAGTGAGGGCTTAGTTGAGGATAAGTCCAAGGTTTCTAGATTAAAAGGAGACTTCAAATTCGTGACCAAAATACCTCTTCCCACGGGTAAAACTGCAGTTCCAAATTTAAAAGGATATACTGTCAATAATTCCACAAAGCAGGGCAGACATTTCACATTTCTCTGTATCAATCAATGAGTGGGTATGCGAAATGGAAAAACAGACAGAAGAAAAAAAAAACACTCCAAGGGAAGTTTCCAATAGGACACATTAGCTTCGGACACCCTCGATAAGTCAGAATGCTGCTGTCATTTACTGCATGAGACTTCCAAATCCTATGGAACAAAACCCTAAAATGTTTCTAAGGAAGGCATGAGTGTTAGAACTGTTTTCTCAAATAGAATTCCATTTCTCCTTTATTGTTTATTCCTTCTGGGAAAAAAATGGTCTGTCATTGTTTTTAGTTTAAGAAACAGAAAAGAAAGAGGAACAATTAAATACCATGAAACTCCCTTTTATAGAATCACTGAATACCGACAACATAACTCAACTGGCTGCAATGTAACCAATTCTGAATGTTAAGCCATGTATCGAATAATAACTGGTCAACAGAAAAATGTCTATAGGGAAGCTTTTGTCTATGGTGGTGGCTGAGGCAATTGGTCCATGAGAGAATGAAATCGTTGTTCAGGCTCTCTTACAAAGAAGTGTCATTTTTTCTGAATAGCCAATGTGTCCAAGAGTTAAGGATTTATTTATTCCTTTAAGCATCACAACTTTTTTTTAAATAAAACAATTTGGCTGAAACTCCTTCTGCAATAGATCCCGTCCTTTCCTATATCCTTATGTGGATTATATAGAACAAAATGTAATCTTGATGGTCCACGGTCATCGTTGTGAGCTCCAGCTATGGTTTTGGGCTAAGAGATTCAGGACTATTTGGGATGTGTGAAGTTTGCCCCAACATTAAATGATATCATTTTTAAAGTCTTTTTTTTTAATGTTTTTACAGTTGTTTTGCCTTCTTTGTTGTCAGGTGTTGCTATACATTACTCTTGCGTCTTAAGTCTTTGTATTTTCTATTTTGCTGAGAGCATGAAAAACAAATAACCAAGAATCTTATCATTATTGTACATAAAGTAAGAGTAAGTAGGCTCCATGAAAAGACAAGGGCTCACTGGTGCTTAAATTATGCTATGGTATCCCTAGTGCCTGGAAGGCTGTATCATGTAATGCCGGGGCCCAGGGGAAGAGGATTTGACATCAGCAAAATCTGAGTTTCATCTTAAATAAACCACTTGACATCTCTGAGCCTGATTCTTCCTTGGTACAAATAGAAACAACATCTACTTTGTTATTTCATTTAACTGTGGGAGTTAAATGAAATAATGCATGCAAAGTTCCTAGCCCCATGCCTGCCACATTACTAGCCTCAATTAATTAAAGCTGTTAACATTATGGATTTTGTGACATGCATTTTGATTCCTCAAAGGGTATTTCTCCTTATCTCCTTATACTGCCTCTCAGCTGAAAAGAAAACACATCATGGGTGCTATGACCAAAGAAAATTTGAACCATAGTTAAAGACAGAAGCATAGTTGTAACTGGAGAAAATACCTGGACCCTTCAAGCTGTGGAGATCCAGCCAAATGTCAAGGGCACCAAACCAGGTCTCCAGGCAGGGACTAGGAACACAGGACAGAGACACTGCAAGCAGAAAGGACACAAGGGAACACCACCTTAGAACACTACCTTACTGGGGACAGTTTCACATCTGAGTTGGTTCTTATGGGTCACTCTCTGGTCACATATCTGCCATGTGATTCATTTCTGGGGTTTCTGTTTAAAATGGATTGAGGCTAAGGTGGAGATCCTAGGGCAGCCTCATAAAGCAGGGCCATCCAGGAGTCAAAAGCCAGGAGGAAACATACTAGAGTAGGCACAAGCCACATCAGGCAGCAGCATCTGTGGCTCACATTTACTGGTTGATGGGCAGTGCCAGAGTGGGGAGGATGGACAGGTCAACCAAAAGGTCTGAGGATGCAGTGGCCCCTGTTACAATGAGACCATTTATAGAAACAAAAAAATCTTCTAATTCCAATGTACCTTTCCAAGCTTGGTCCTGTTAAGCTTGCTTGGGTTTTGGTTTGTTTGCCTGAAATTTTAATAACTTTACCCAAAGAACCTATTTGTGAATAAACCCTGTCTCGCCTAAATTCTCTTCTGACCTTGTTCATGTTCAAAGAAATGTTTCTCTGAAGTTGTGATCAGGGTGGATGTACTCTTTGGACTCAGATCTTTTTTACTCAGTACTTTTTATATCTAATGCAAAATACTGGCATTCTTGTCATGTTCTTTTCTTAAAATGTCATAATTTCCAGATGTCGTGGTATCACCATCATTTGCCTGGCCATTCCTCTATTATTGGACCTGTGAACTGTTTTGTGTTCAATTTGTTATTTTTTTCCTCTATTATGAAAACCTCTACTGTGAATTCTTTCATGCTTTTTCTTTGCTTTAAGGTTATTTCCTTTAGGAACCCTAGGGTATAGAATCACTAGGTCAAAGGGTATGAACTGTTTTATATCTCTTATCACTTACCAATCTTAAGCACTTGCCTTTATAACTCCAAGAATTTTCAGAAAACCATTTTGAATCTAATGTTATGTCTTAGTGCCATAGGCTGTTGAGAAATATTGAATGAGTAAACATAAGCACTGCTGGGCAAAGAAAAGTATTGATTTAAAAGGAGGAAGCAAAGCTGAAGTCTAGAAGGAAAGAAGGAAGAAAGGAAGGGAGGGAGGGGGGGAGATGGGAAAATAAGAGGGAAAAAGAAAGGAAGAACACAAAGGGAGGGATACAAGGAAGCAAAGAGAAAAGCAAGAGGGAGAAGAAAAAGAGGGATGGAGGAAAGGAAACAAAGGGGGCTAGGTCAAAACCCTGTGGTTTGTAAAGATGTGTTTCTACTTTGTGGCTACGTGGTGGCTGTCAGTGTGTAATGTCACTTGGACGTTGAAAGAGAAAATATTTTTGTGTGGCCTTCTGCAACTTACTTAGCCCAGACTGGCACTTGAACCTATGGGTACCTCCCTGAACCTCTTCCCTACAACTGGGCTCATATAGTTTTAGTTCTGTTCTGATGGTGGCATCACACTCAAGCTGGGCAAAACACAGCTCCCAGATCTATAGCAGATTACTGAGAACCCACTTCAGGCCCCAGCAAATTCTGCTTTGGCTTTCTTCATCCCCCACAAGAGTTTTTGCAAAACTCTGAATTATGCCACCACCCACTTTGTCTTTTCTCTTTCTAAACTCCGGGTTTTCTGCTTTTCTAATAATTACCAATATGTTGGAGTCACACCTGAGTTGAAATCCTGGCTCTGCCACCTGGGTGGCACATTCTGTGTGACTCCAAGCAGGTAACTTTACCTCTCTGGGACTTATTTCCTTCACCCGAAAAATGAGGGTTAATTCGGTGCCTGATTCTAGTAAATGCTTAGTGAATGGCTGTAGCACGGGATTATGGCCATTACGGTTTAATCTGTGTTTGATCCAGCATCAGAAAAAATAGAATTGGAAAGATTAAGCTTCTGTGTCCTCATCTGTAAAATGGGGATGATATTATTCACGTGACAGAGTTGTCCTGAAAAATCATTCCACAGTGCACATAATAGTACCTGGTAGATACCTGGCTGGTACTCTGTGTTAACTTCCTTCCCTCCCCTGCCTTCTCTTCCCCTTCCCTTCTCTTCCTTTCTTCTGTTTGAATAATCACACAAGTCCACAGGACTGCAGAAGAATATATTAACTCTCTTCCTTTCTGCTTTTCTTGTGGGTGGACAGGGAAGATAAACTAGGAGTAGAGAAACCAGAAGAAGTGGTTTGGCCAGGTCTTTCATAAGGGAAAGAGAGTAAACAATGCATTAGTGGCTGAGACATAGGAGAGCTGTGGCTAGGAGGAAATGGAGGCTTTTGACACATCAACCTGGCCTTCAATCTCGAAGCCACTGCAGAAGTCCTGCCTGCAAGACAGATTGGGAGCTGGTTAGTTAGTGCTCCCTGAAGCGGAGGTGAGAGGCAGGTGAGAGCAACGATTAAGTCATGTCTGAAAACAGTTAAGGGGACAGTAAAGGAATTGTGAATAAAATGGCTCATTCTACCTTGGGTTTTACATTTCATTAAATCCTATTTTAACTGCATGTCTTTTTGTCACATGAGTGGATGGTTACTGCTGGAGAAGGTTATTATGCTTAACTGTTTTAACAAGAGTTTTGTTATGTGTATGGGACAGCAAACTGGGTAGAAAAGTGTGCAAGAAAGACTCCATTTCTCTGCTAACTTTATGACCACAGCCAAGGTTGCAACAAAGACTCTGTTATCTAAACTGAGAATAAAGCAATGATAGGCAAGGGATGCTAAGGGAAGGAGACATTCATTATGAAGGTGGCCTGAACTTAGAAAGCAGATGCCACTGGTCAGCAAGACACCTTCAGGAACACCAAACCCCTATGAGGAGAAGGACATGGATATTGTGGAAGAAGAAGAGGGTCTGGGCATCCTGAAGGAGAGGCTATGCTGCTGTGGCCTCTGCCTCTCTCAGATCCTGGCTCCCAAGTGAGCTCCATGGGCAGAAGTAACAGGATTCTCTGTGAGTGGAGGTGAGAACATGGGAATAAATGGAGAAACCCAGGAGAAAACAAAGAAAGGGCATGGAGATGGCTCTCAGACCAGTTAAGGGAAAAAGACCTCTCCTTGGGACCCTCCTGGAATACTGTGCTCATCCCTGATAGAGCATTTATTGTGCTTTATTTAAATTTCCTTTTAATAATTAACATTTCATATGAACATTTAATATTTTCTTTCCCATGTCCCCCACTAAACTAAATGCTAAGGCAAGGACCACATCTGAGTGGACATTGTATTCTCTACATCAAAGACAGCACCTAACACCCATTAGGTGCTCAATAAATATCCACTACAGTCACTACTTTCAGCTAATTACAGCCACCTTAATTAAGGTCTAATGCTCTAGAGCTAGACTACTTGAGTTGGAATCCCAGCTGCAGTCTAGACAAGTCACTTATCCACTGCCTCAGCTTCCTTTCATGTTAAAGAGCTGAAATGGTGAGGCATACTTCATACGAAGTATGAGTTAAGTGAATATATGAGTTAAGTCTGGCCAGGCATGGTGGCTCACACCTGTAATCCTAGCACTTTGGGAGATAGAGGCAGGCGGATTGCTTGAACTCAGGAGTTCAAGGCCAGCCTCGGTGACATGGTGAAACCCCATATCTACCAAAAATAAAAAAAGCCAGGCATGGTGGTGCATGCCTGTGGTCCCAGCTACTTGAGAAGCTGAGGTGTGAGGATCACCTGAGCTAAGGAAGCAGAGGTTGCAGTGAGTTGAGATCACCCCACTGCACCCTAGCCTGGGCAACAGAGCGAGACATCTTTTTTTTTTTTCACAAAAAGTAAAAATAAAAAAGAATGAGTTAAGTCAAGTTCCTTAAGCACAGTGCCTTACAGATAGTGCTCAATCAATGTCAGCTATCAAATATCATTATAACCATCATCACCATCTTCATTATGTCAACTTCTCAGTGACCAGGGACAAGTCACTAAACTCCTTACTCAACTTTCTCTCCTAGGTTCAACTGCATGCTTGTTAAGATGATTGGCACTAACACCTTCTGGTTCTCTCCTTGTTATGTTTTATCCACTCTGTGTGTTAGTTACAGAAACTTCTGAATACTAAACTGGATTTCTCTGCCAAACAATGCATGTTTGGACCATTTTCCTAGACCAAGAAGAGCTGTGTGCTTAGGACACTCAATTTGTGTATGTGCGTGTGTGTGTGTGTGTGTGTGTGTGTGTGTGTTATAATTAGCCTAAGAAAAAATACGACAAGAAAATTAAATCTTATGCAAATATACAACATAATGCACTTCAGAGGCAAACAAAAATCTTTGCACAGCCTGCTGTTTAAGATTATCCACATGAGAGCTTTCATCCATTAGAGTATCTAGCTAAGGGTTAAGGGAAAATCTGATCATAGGATGACAAGCTTGTGTACCACCTTGTCACAGGACCTGCTGTCCTTTTTGGATGGGAAAGCAGGATAATGGGAAATGAGAAGTTAAAGAAAACAACAGAAGTTGAAATGAGGTGCCAAAGGAAGGCACCATAAAATAGCTGAAAATACTGAAAAAAAAAGGGTGTGAAGAACAAAAAATACAATTACTTTAGTCAACAACATTCACTGACTGCAACCATTTGTGTAGAAAAAAGGGGTAGCATATAAAGACTATGTACACATATGTATATTTATAAAGTATCTATAAAAGACTACACAAGAAATTGATGGCTTTGGTAGCCTCCAAGGAGGAAAACTGGGTGGCTCTGGGGCCTGGGATGGGGTGGAGAAACTTTTTACTAGATACTCTTTAGTGGTTTTTGAATCATGTGAATACATTATCAATTTCAAGATGGATTTTTTTTTTAAAGATTATCTCATAGGGTGAGCAGAGAATGAGTTTGAAGTTGGAACCTGGATTTTGTTTGTGCCATTATCAGTATCAACCAGTGTGATTTATAGCAAGTTTCTCCCCACTCTGGACCTTTTTCTTCCCCTGAGAGTGAAAGGGTTAAATTAGATTTTATACCTAGCTCTCACTTCACAAGATTCTCCGTTAAGCAGGGACCACAATGCTCCAGCCAAGCTTCCTCCAGCCCTGTGGAGCATGAGCCTCCCAGCTCCTTTTACTCTGGACCTGGTCCTTCCAGGCCACATTCTTTCTTTTGGTGGTCATGGACCCTTCTTTGACCTCTTCCACCTGGGAATTGTTTGTGATAGAAGAAAGGTAGCTGAGAGCTTGAAGTCAAGTAAAATGAGAATGACTGAAAGGGCAAAAAACTATTTGGTGCATCTAAGAAAGGCCCCTAGAAAGAGAGAATTAGGAGAGGCCAAGGGTGTGCAAACAAGAAAGAAAGAAAGAAACCCACCGAGTGAAGGGGAAAGGCAGTGGAGATGCTGAAGCACAGGGAAAGGTAAGAAGGAACAGCAACTCCAGTGCCAGTTCCATGGTAGAAGGAAGGGAGGGGTGTAGGCATACCCTTGTGCAATGAATAAAAACACAGCGGAGAAGTCCTCTTTCTCTCTCTTTCCACCAATATAGCAGTCCCCATCATGACTCCTGGACATTTGCTTAGATGCGGTAACACTGGCCACCTCTAGCGCCTCACATGTCACCAATAACATGGACTAAAAAGGTATCAGAGAGCACCACTAGGCTTCAAGCAGAGGTTGGAGAGAGAGAAAGGGAAGGGAAGAAGAGAAGGGAAAGAGAGGAGGGGAGAGGGAGGCAGAGTGACACAAAGCCATGGACAGTACAGAAATAAAAACCAAAAAAAAGGTGGGGGGAGAGAAAGGGGGGAAAAGAGATTGACTTAGGATCACAGGTACCCCCACAAAAGCCCATATGCCTCATAACATCAATAGACTTTATTTATTTAAGACAGGGCCACTCTGATGCCCAAGGTTGGAGTGCAGTGGCATGATGACAATTCACTGCAGTCTCGACCTTTTGGGCTCAGGTGATCCTCCCACTTCAGCCTCCTGAGTAGTTAGGACTATAGATATGCAACACCATGCCCAGCTAAGTTTTCGTAGAGACAGGGTGTTGCCATGTTGCCCAGGCTGGTTTTAAACTCCTGAGCTCAAGAAATCTGCGCATCTTGGCCTCCCAAAGGGCTGGATTACAGGCGTGAGCCATCGCACTGGGCCAATGAATTTTAATATTACAAGTAATATTGGCTCTTATCACCATTTGCAGTCCTAAAGGAAAGTGCATTCAGCATTCTGAACAGCACACCAAGAACCCATCATTGCTGTTCCATCTCTCCACCCCTTGCACTTCCATGAAATTCCAGGGGCAAGGGGATAATCAAGAGCCCCAACCACCAGCAGAAATATCAGGGGCTAGAAGTAGCAGATCAAGAGTAAAAGGGTTGGTAGGCTTATGCTCCACAGGGCTGGAGGATCACATTGCAAAGAGATTCACAAATAAGAGCCATCTCAAGAGCAGAAACTACAGGAGAAACAGTTGAAGCAACTGGTGACATTTAGCCTGGAGAAGAAAGGATGGTCTTGAGGACTTCACTAGCAGGTGGACTGCTAGACCCTTTTCAGCATCAGAGTGCTCTGATTCTATAAAGAATCTGAAGAGTTTCCATGTGAAAGAAATACCAAAGTTATATTTGTGTGGGTCCCAGGGATAAATTAGGAGAAATGGGAGAAATTCACATAGAGACAGATTTCAATCTTATGAAAGGAAGAAGCTTTAAACACAGCAAGATGTTCCAGAATAGAATTGATTACACTGTCACGGAAGGAATGTATTGAAAGGATTCCTACAGCGGGCAAGAAGGAGGCTTCGGTGGTATCTCAGATACTTTCCAATTCTGAGCCTCTCAGTAGCAGGGACTGAGGGTAAATAGGACCACTAGGGGCTCCATTGAAACCTGATCAAGACACACAAATGTCAGCTCTGAAAATTGTATCACAAAAACAGAAAACCGCGTTGACTTACATTCACCTCCCCCTCTCAACAGATTCATTGCATGGGAGAAAACAGCTTATCAGTGGTGGTGGTGATTACACCCCAGAATGAGGGCAGGCTGACCAGAAGACCTTCCTGCCACTGCACACAACGTCACACAGAATGCCAGAACACCACGTGTGGTGAACAGATGTTTCAGAGATAAACAAGGGAAATTTTCTTAAAAGCTTATGATTGGCACATCACAACGCTAAATGCTAATTTCTTGGTGGAGAGGTTATGTGGGTCACCCCTGTACTGCCTCATGAATTTGTTTTTCCGGCCAAGGGAGTCTTCCAGGACGGTAACACTAATCCACGGGAGCTGTTGTGTCTGAGTACCTCTGAGAACTGAGGCAGCACGGACTAGGGCTGGAGAACACAGGGACTGAATGACCACCTGTGCAAACTCTGATCTCCTGATTGGTAGCTGTGTGGCTCAAAATGAGTGACTCAACCTCTCTGTGGTTAAGAGTTCCTCCTCTTTAAAGTAGACAAAAAAATAGTATTCGCCGCCTAGGGTTATTTTGAGGATTAAACACTAAGAGCATTTATGATACTTGTTTTTCATGTAAAACACTTAGAGAATGGCCCTAGCACTTAGGAAGCCCCACATTTATATTATTACCATAATAATATAACTTTGAAAGGAAGTATGGTGGAGAGGGGAAGCCCCGGACTTTGGAATGAGTTAGAGTTGGGTTCAAATCCTGTGCACCAAGACTTTGCATCAACAATGGTAAAAATAGCCAGGCATGGTATCACACTCCTGTAATCCCAGAGTTTTGGGAGGCTGAGGCAGGAGGATCACTTGAGCCCAGGAGTTCAAGACCAGTCTGGACAACATAACAAGACCCTCGTCCCTAAAAAGCAAATAGTAATATAAAAAAGGCCAAAATCTCTCCCCCGCAGAGTTGGAGTGAGAAATTAAATAACATCTGTTTATGTGCCTAGTTCTGTACCTGGAATATAGTAGATGTTCAAGAAATACTAGTTCCTTTTTCTTCTTCCTCTGTAATAATGTTTCATCAATGTGCCAGGTCACTGTGCTAAGAGATAGGGACACAAATATGAATGAGGTATAGTCCCTATCTGCAAAGGGCTCACAGTCCAGCAGAAAGGCTTGGACATAAACAACAACAAGGTGCTATGACAGGGACTATCATAGAGGTATGAATCTTCCAGGGTGTGTTGCCATCATAGGAAAAGCATGACCCAAGTTTCTCTGGGAGAATCAAGGAAACCCTTACCTAGGAGGCAATGCATATGCTGAGATTTGAAGAAAGAACAGAATTCCAATGGACTGGTCAAAGTGCTGGACAGAGAAGAGGGTGGGAGTATTTCAAGTTGCATAGAGAATGTGCTACATATATGTGCCATAAAGAGAGCCATCAATCATTGCTTGGAGTCACTAGCTGCCTCTGTGCCTTTCTCTAGATTTCTGTGTCAAAGCCCCCTGGGGCCTAAGCAGAATACCCCTCCTCTCCCTGAAAGAGCTACCATCTGGAGAATTAACAGGAAATCCCATGGCAGAGAAGACACTCGGGCAATCAAAAGTAGCATATGTACATTTCAAGAGGGAAATAGCCAGGAAAGAGGAAGCCCACAACAGCTGAACACATCAGAAACCTAAAATGTTTTAAAGGCTTTTATAAAATAGAGCTTCATCCCACTCCAGAGTTATGATGCTGGAAGATGGCACACGCTTGTCCTGGTTGCTTCATCAGTAACTGCACCGAGGTTACTAGGTCACCCCACCTTGGGCAAGACATGAGTGACTGTGGCATCCCCAGGACCCTTGGGACCAGGCAGGGAGCACTGGAGTATGAGGTCTTGTTAGAGGCCCCAGTACAGCAGGCAGCTTCAGAACCCTCCCCTCAAAGCCAGCAACAGACATCTTCAGGCAACCAAACCCAAAGCAAACTGAATGTCATTAATACCCAACTGCAATAGGATTTTCCCCAGGTGAGTGAGAAGGGCTTCCAGGTGTGTGTGTGTGTGTGTGTGTGTGTGCACATGTGCTTGTGTATATGTGTGTGTGTTGTGTACGTTATGTGTATGTGTGTTTATGTATATATACAGCATGCATTGGGTGTATATGTTGGTGTACATGTACGTTCAGGTACATGTGTTGTATGTATATGCATAGTGTGTGTATGTGTATATGTGTGCTTGTACATGTGTGACTGTGTGAGTGTATGTATGTGGGCTAGTGGGAAATGAGGGGCTCAGAGGTCCTATTCTCCAGAGACCAGATGCAGGGGGTCACCACGTGGCAAGGATGCCCTCAGGTCAGTGGGGAGGGAAAGCCCACCCCAGCACTGCTTCTCTCCTGCTTGGAAACCCACAGCTCATTCAACAGATCTGGCCAAATCGCCCCTAGTTCCTCATTACAAGGAGGGTAAAATTCCTCTCCACACCCAAACCTCTGCTTCCCAAGCCTCCTCTCCCCAAAGGATACAAACTTTGGTCCTTTTTCCACTGGAGTGTCCTCCCACCCTTGGAGTCCCTTCACACTGCCTCCGCTGCCAAATTCTACTCTCTGGATAACGTCTGGAAAACCTCTTTATCCCGCGGAGTAATGGGGCTCAAAGTGTTCCCTTACTTTGAGCCCCGTTACTCCGCGGGATAAAGGCCTCAGTGAGTCAACTATTTGGGAAGCATGGGTAGAGTCCTACGGTGCACACTACATGCCCAGGCAGCCGCAAGAGCAAGAGTCTCACCCTGCCCTCAAGGTGCTTGGTTGGAAGAATGATAACCGTAAGGCCTTGTGGTGCAGTGGAAAGAGCTAGAGCTTTGGGAAAGTGGGTGCTGAATCCAGCTCTACCACTTATAAGCTGTGTGACCGTGGGTAAATACTTGGCCTCCCTAATCTCACCTATGAAATGGAGCTAGCAGTGCACTGTGTGTCTCATCCATCCTCCCAAACAAGTAAAGGCAAAATATTAAATATTCAAAAGATTAAATCAAAGTGTCCAAAAGTGCCCAGGGGTTAGTGGGAGACCCTGGGCCCATCCAGAAAGGAAGGGTAACATCAGACAACCAGGGGGCTACTGGATCCCAGCGATGAGAATGGGAAAGATGGAGTCTCCTGTCCACGGAAGTCCCACTCCCCCTTCCCACTCTCTTGGAGAGCTGTGCTTGGCAGACTGGGCCAGGGCTGAGCAGTAGGCACTTCCAGGGAAGGGGCTGGAGCACACATGGGATGTCCCTAAAAAGTGGAGGGACAGATTGTTCCACTGAGCCTCCCCTGCTCACAACGCCTCAACATACATACTCATTACTTGCCATACATGCACATACACGCACACACACACACACACACACACACAAAATCAACCACACACCATATCTGGAAACCCTGATATCCATCCACACATCAACACATCCATTTCAAGCCCAGTACTCAGTAAGCGCACACATCCACACACGGAACATACATGCCATCATAGACACGACATCCTGCATACACCACACACTCTAAATGGCCACAGCACCCCACCCGCAGACATGCTTGCGTTCAAGAGTTTCACAGAAATGCCCATTCACACATACACAATGCGCATCCTACGCACACCCAATACTTGGCACCACACTCGCAACCGTGTTCAAATGCCCACACTACACAGCAACTTGCTCTCTCTACAGCCCATCTCACAGACTTATGAGTCCTCTCACCCCTATCTACATTGGGGCCATATCAACACAATGGTTCTACTGCTTCTTATCTCTCCCACAAGCCCGTACGCCGGGGCACTTCTGTGCAGCGCATCCCCACCCCGCTCCCCACCCACCCCCGCGCCCGGCCGACTACAGCAAGAGGCTCCCGCTCGGTGTGCAGCGGCCACAGTGGCCAGGAATTAAAATGCAGCGAGGAGGAGCCGGGCGCGTCAGCACCACGTCTCCAGGAGCGCACGGCGCTCACGGCCGCCGCCGCCCCGCCCGCCCCGAGCCGCGGGGCCAGCGAGCGGAGGAGCAGGTGCTCGGAGCCCAGCCGCGCCAGCGTCGCGCGGCCGCTGCCCAAGTTCGCCTGGGGCCCGAAGAGGGTTCTTCCGGGCAACCGGGAAAGGAGCGCAGCCGGTGTCACGGCCATCGCGAGCTCGGAGTCTCCAGAGAAGGGCCCGCGGAGCAGCGAGTCCGGGTCACCCCCGGGAGGTGTTGGCGGGGCTCCGCAGTCCCCAGCTCCTGCCACCGCCGGGGCAGAGAGAAGAGGCGAGGGACAGCAAGGCTGGGCTTTTCTGGAGACTCGAGGAACCTGGGAGAGCCGGGGCGAGAAGCGACACTTACCTGTGGCCAGCATCCTTGAAGGGGCCCGGCGGCGAACAGCCTCCCGCAGGACGCCCTGAGAAGGTCTCAGCCCCAGGCGAGAGCAGGCGCCTGGCAGGACTCGCGCGGGACTTGAGAAGCCTAAGCGGGTCTCTGCCGAGCGCAGCCCGGGGAGCAGTGAGAAGGAAGGGTCCTGGAGGGGAAGGGAAAGAAGGCGGCAGCCGGCAAGGCGACCACTCACCCCCGTACACACCCACCCCGCCCGCCCAGCCAGGAGCCGCGGTGCGCCTCTGGGGGCGCTCGTTCCTTGGCGCCTTCTCTCCGGTGTCCCAGCACCACTGGGCTACGGGCCGGGCTGGTGGGGTCCCTGGGGATGTCCAGATCAGGCATGGTGGCTGAGTGGCCCCTCTCCCAGGACCAGCGTAAAAGCTGGGGTTAGGCGGGGCAGGGGGGACTCGTATCAGGGTCCCCCGAGGTCCAGGAAGAGGGGAGGCGGGCACAGCACCCAGGGACTGGAGAGGCGACTCCCAGCGGGGCCCCTCCAGAAGTAGTGCCCGGAGCCGGGTATCCTCCGGGAAGACTAGGGGCCAGGAGAGCCTGGGAGGCGCTCGGGAGAGGCTACTGCCAGGGGCAGCGGGCCGAGGCGGCGCTCAGTCCCGGGCGGGCGCCAGCGGAGGTGGCAGCGGTGGTGCCGGGCGGGCATGCCGCGCCACCGGAGCTCCTTTCGGGCGCACGCTTCCCTGGCGCGGGCTGCGCGCGGCTGCCGTTGCTGCTGCTTCCACTGCTGCTGCGGACTCCCATGGCGGCTCCGCCCGGCCGGGGCCGCCGCCGCTGCCGCCAGCCGCGGGCTGAATGAATGAGCCGGAGCGGCGGAGCCCGGCTGCCCGCGGCCGCGCTCACCGGCCCGGGACGCTTCCGCATGGCCCGCGAGGAGCCGGCGCCCGCGGCGGTGGCGGCGGCCGGGCAGCCTGGGGGCGGCAGAGGCGGCGAACGAGCGCTGCAGGGGCCGGGGGTCGCCCGCAGGGGGCGGCCGTCGCTGAGCCGCGCTAAACTGCACGGGCTGCGGCACATGTGCGCCGGGCGCACGGCAGCCGGGGGCTCCTTCCAGCGGCGGGCGCTGTGGGTGCTGGCCTTCTGTACGTCCCTCGGCTTGCTGCTGTCCTGGTCCTCGAACCGCCTGCTCTACTGGCTCAGCTTCCCGTCGCACACGCGGGTGCACCGCGAGTGGAGCCGCCAGCTACCCTTCCCCGCCGTCACCGTGTGCAACAACAACCCGCTGCGCTTCCCGCGCCTCTCCAAGGGGGACCTCTACTATGCCGGCCACTGGCTCGGGCTGCTGCTGCCCAACCGCACCGCGCGCCCGCTCGTCAGCGAGCTGCTGCGGGGCGACGAGCCGCGCCGCCAGTGGTTCCGCAAGCTGGCGGACTTCCGCCTCTTCCTGCCGCCGCGCCACTTTGAGGGCATCAGCGCCGCCTTCATGGACCGCCTGGGCCACCAGCTCGAGGACATGCTGCTCTCCTGCAAGTACCGCGGCGAGCTCTGCGGCCCGCACAACTTCTCCTCCGTGAGTTGCCCTCCGCGCGAACCCGCTCCCTCTGCGCCCCCCTCCCTGGGAGTCAGGAGGCCTGAGGAGTTCTGCCTCTCGGAGCTGTCCTCAGGCCTCTTGCTGTGTTACCATTCCATGATGCCCAGGCAGAACCCACTCTTGGATCCCCTGAGTCTTCTCCAGGTTGTGGGAACTTGGATTAACTGTAGGAGGAGTCGCCTCCCTCCAGTCGGAACTCCCCTGTCCCAGCCCCTCCTTCCAGTGTCAGCCCCCAAACCCTTCATTCAACTCTTTATGGTCCCGTCTGTGAATATTAGTCACAAGAAACTGCTCGGTGTCTGGAGTGTAGATCTCTTAAGTGCGGACTTGTCTTTGGGAAAACCAATGCTCTTTAAAAAAAAACAATAGGAAGCTCTTCAGAAATGGACCATCCGGGGAATCACTTAGAGTCCCTAGGCAGGCTTACGATCCTAAGCAGCTTAGGTCTTTCTTCAAAGTTCCAAAACACTTAGAATCTAGGCGAACCTGGGAGGAAGCTCCCAGAATATGAACTAACACTGAAGCTGTAGACAGTTTGGTGGGGGAGGCAGCAGCATGCTTTGGCTACTTTTTCAAAGTGCAGGAGTCTTGAGCATCCAGGGGAATTGAGCAGTGGTGGGTCGCGGTTGGGCCTTCCACCTGCCCTCTGTCCCCCATAAAATGTATGAGTCTTCCGGTCTGGAGGAATGCTCTGGAGTTGAGAAAGCGCCGTAGCAGGGGTATGGATGCAAACAGCCGAGGCCAAGAGAAGCTGTGCTCAGGGTTTGTAAACCATTTGCTGTACCGGTTCCCCCACGCTGTGGGTCTGGAAAACGCAGCTGTTGGACAGAAGGTATCTGCCTTGTGCAGTCTGCCTTGGAAGAGTTCTGGTGCCAGGCCCCAGCATGATGCACGCCTGTCCAGCCACTCATGTGTAAATGTCCCTTAGGTGGGTTTGGGCTTTTCCACTAGTGCAGGGAAGGTTGGTGTATGTGTTTATTGGTAGTGCACTGATGGTGATTTTACCCGCTCTGATTCATCACTCCTGAGAGCCTCAATTCTGACAAAGCTTTTTCTGGGATGGTAAAGAGATGCCACGATTCCAACAGGTGTTGGCACGATGCTGGTCAGGCTAGGTCTCTCATTGGCTGATCGGGTTATTCCTTGTCTAGGAAGGCAACCTTGGCTTCAGTCTTGTCCTGCTGGCTTTGCTTTAAGCCTGCATGTTGAGTAGCCCTGAATTATCCACTCTGAAAACATTTCTTATTTCCTGGGCTTTTCAGCTGGCCTTTAAAGAATATCTACCCAATAGCTCACTGCTTTGGCAAGTAGGAGATGCTGTTAACATATGCTTCTAAGTGATTTCTTTAGAAACCCAAGCACAATTCTAAGTTCCACAAAGATGAAGGAATGAGGGCAGTGATCTATTGTTGTTCATTGTTTTTTGGCTGATCACTAATTAGCAGCCTCAAGAGTTAGACTAAAGTTCAAGGTTACCTCCAAGTAGCAGCAGACCCTTGCTTCAGCTCCAAGTTTTACAGCACAGCCCGTCAAATGTAATTCTGAAAATCTTTGCAAAGTGTGTGGAATTGCATTCTAACAGCCAGTATGCACTTTTGATATTCACCACAGCCCTGCATTAACAGTGAGTTTTATTCCCATTTTTAAAATAAGAAAAATGAAGCTCTTAAAAGCTGTCCAGTGCTCAGAGCTGGCAAGTTCAAAGTCCAACTTTGCATACCACCAATTACATTACACAGAAACCACATGTACCCTTCCTCAGAGGCCAATCTGAGGTCCACTGCAAGACCTTTGGCCTCTCTTCTCTCAGAGGACTCTTACACAGAACCCTTGCCCTCTCCCTACCTCTACTCCTAGGAATCCTGTCTCTCCTAGGAGCTGAGAGAGTGGAAAGTGGAGCCACCCCAGGTAGCCCAGGTGGTCATAGTCTTGGCAACATGTCACTGAGGCATGCAGAGGACACAGTCCCTTCAGGAGCCACCTGACTTCAACCTCTGCAGCAGGCATGGCCATGAGTTGTATGGGTCAATTGTTAGGGAGTTGAAGAGAGTAAGGTCCTTCTCATTGAGGCACACCCTTCTCTTACCTCCCTGTACCCTGAGTCCCTGCGTTTGAAGAGTTTGCAGGCACACACACACCCAAGCAAAAGTATTACTTCCATTCCCCAAAGGTGTGAGTTCCTGGAGACTCAAGTGACCCCTAGTGGCTTCCTATCATGGCCCAGTCCTGGGAGCTTCCAGCCCCTTAAAGTTGCATGCTGTAGGTTTTTCCAAGGACCTCAGAATTAAAGGCTTCACCCCTCTATCTGTAGAAGCCAGAAGCTATTTCAGGGGAGCCACAAATATACCGCAGGCCCATCAGGAATATTTTCCTCTAACTACACTGCCTTGTCTCAAGACTTTGTCATCTTTGATGGAGTGGCACCAAAGCGTAGTGGCTGAAAACATGCACTTTCAAGCTACACTAACTGGGCTCAAATCCTGAGTCCACCACTTACCATGTGCCTTTGGGCAAGTGACTTAATCTCTCTATTCTTGAGTTTCCTAATTCATCTAATGAAGATAACAATACTGTATGCACCATATTGGTTGTTTGTGGGTGTGGGTGGGTGTGGGTCTGAGGCAGGGAGAGCTCTGGAAACTGTGCTTGGCCCCCATAGAAATGCTTCTTTTCAATCATATCAGCCTCCTAACTGGTCTTTTGGCCTCAAGCTCTGTCCCAGCCAACGCTCTGCATTCCATCGTCTGCTTTATAGCCAGAGCAGTGCTTCTTTCTAAAGCACTGCTCAAAGCATATAATTTCCCTTCTTCAAAGTTTTCACTGGTTCAGCTGTCCTCAGATTAAGGCCTGAGCTCCTCAGCCCCTCCACCTGGTCCTGCCTTATTTCTTACCATGCCCTCCCTCATACCATAGACTCAGGTTCTACAGAATAGCGCCCAACAGCTGAACCCCTGCTCCTCAAGCCCCTCTGCTTGGTTCTGTTTCTGCTGCTGCTGTAAGTGCCCTTCCAGGCTGCTTTGTCTGCCTGGGGAACACCTGTTCATCCTTCAACAGGCAGCTCTGGGGTTTCTTCTGCTTTGAAGCCTTTCCTGACCACCTCCCGCCCTTATGCCGCATCACCAAACAACTGATGCCTTACCCCTCTGGCCCTTCTTCCACCCTGTTTAGATGTCCATCCTCACATGTCATTGCACCTGTTAGACTGTGCCTGTCTCCCCCTCCAGACCAGAGTAGGAATCATATCTGACTTACTTGCCATCTGCAGCACCCAACAGACAGCTTGACACATAGTGTCAGGAAAGGTCTGAGGAATTCATACCTTGATCAGGTACCCCCAACATTCCCTGCTGTCCTCTATTGCCTGCAATAAGGCCCTTGGCTTAATTCCTTTAGAGAACACCAGTGAAATGCATTTCAGTGAGAACTAGGCCACTTCTGGGCATTTATTCCTTTTGGGGACAGAAAGGGGAAAGTAGAAAATAAGACACCAAGCACCTTCCAGACACCTGTGCTCCCTAATCCTAAGAGGACTAGAGCAACAGGTGAGAGATGAAGTTCTAGAGGAGGCCTTTGGGGGGGATATGCCAGCTGTCCCCAAGTTCCATTTCAACCAGTTAGTCACATGGTCTGGAAATAAATGTGGCAAGGGAGGGTGGTGTCTGTTGGGTCTTATCCTCTAGGCCCGCTGGGGATGTGTTTAGTTGCAGCTCCTCTCTTTGTTGCAACTGTGCAAGAGTTAATCTCACTCAGTGGTCAAATAAAGCAGCTTGGCTTCTGAATGCCTGTGTTGTTTCCCTGGCATCAGCTGTGGACTTGAGCTCTGCACACTCTGGCCCTTCTGGGGTTTCCTGAGCCAAAAGAAGGGAGCCTTCCCAGTAACTGGGTGGGATGCGAAACTGTGAGGCTGAGCTATCTGGGCACTGGGGCTTTGGAAGAAGAACCAGGAGGTTGGAACAGGAACCAACAGAGGCCAATCCAAGGTTCACTGCAAGAACAAGGAGAAGTGGCTGTCTCTCTGGCAGATGGCATGGTTCAGGGGAGAGTGCCAGGCAGACCTCAGCTAGGGGCTTTGGTGCTGCCATTTCCTAGCTGTATGCCTTGGGCAGACACTTTGCTCCCTGAGCCTCTGGTAATAAGTCCTGCCTCAGAGATCTGGGATGAAGACAACATATGTGCAATAACTGGCACGTGCCTGGACAGCAGTAGGTGCTCGATAGAAAAGAGCCATTGTCATATTATGGATAAAGTGCTCAACTCAGTGTCTTGGCATCTGATGGTAGCAGTTACTAATTACTATTCATATAATTATCATATCTTATTATGACCACTTACCTGAGTGGAGATATATGCTCATTTTCTAGTTCATTTGTTCAATCAACCAATGTCTCTTGAAGGTCAACTATATACTAAGTTCTGTACCAGCTGCTGGGGGAATAAAATTAAATAAGGCTTGGCACATGCCCTCTGGAAACTCTCAGTGATGTTAAAGACAGAGAAGTGTGAACAGATGCCACAAGCATACAGAGGTGCTGTGTGGGCTCCGAGGATCAGACTGAGGATCTTCAATGGTTTTTTTGGAGGAGGTGGTATCTCAGCTGAATCTTGACGGATAAGTAGGAGCTACAAAGTAGAGAAGGAGAGAAAGGGGACTTCAGGGTGAGAGGACAGGAGTCCAGATGCGAGAGTACAGAGACAAGAGATGATGAGATTGAACACATGCCTTCTAGGACCCAAGCCTAGTTCACGGTGGCTGGAGGGAGGGGCGGGACATGCTGAGATGGGAGCTGGGCTGAGGGGTGATGATGATGCCACGGTGTAGTGGGTGCCTGGAGACCAAACTCAAGTTTTTGAACTTTGCAGCAAAACTCTGTCTTCTTTCACACTGGTTGTTAGACTGTGGGGAGGGACCTTCTCTGCGTCCCAACGACCCCAACTGCCACCCTGTTCCTAACTCTATGAGGGGCCACTCCTCCCTGTACCCTTCCCTACTGCCCAGCCCCCTTTGCAAGAGTTAACCTTGAGTTCAGATTTTGGACTACTCATATGTACTGAAAGCCAAGAAAACAGCATTTAGTTTTATCACATTTTGTCACATTAGACAAGCTGGCTGCTACTTGCCAGGACAGAAAGCAAGAAATCATTTCAGCAACATATTGTTTAAAATCAGCTAACTCGGTTGAAATGGCATTAGGCCAGGCAGTCCAGTAGTTGGGAGGATGGATAGCTTTAGGGAATCAAGAAAGATACTTTTGTCTTTAGAGAAAGAGGAATAAATGAGCTAATACATGTGAGGTGCCTAGACCCATTCCTGGCCCTAAGTAAGCACTCAAGAAATGTGAGCTATTTCCTTTATTATGACTTTCAGTGGGCATTTTGACTGAAGGACAAAGGCAAATAGCATTGGACAGCTGTGATGTGCCAGACCCTGGCTGGGCATGTTTCATGTCATCTCAATTCTCTGCAATAACCCTGGAAGGTTGTGTGAAAATCTACATTTTACAAATGAGGGAACTGCAGTGCTGGGAGCATCTGTAATCCACCTAAAGTCACAGACTCAGCAGGTAACAAAGCTTGGATTTGAACCCAAGTCCTCATGACTACAAAGGTACATACACGTTCTGCAGCTGCATGAGGAAGGAGTGCATCAATAGGAGGCAGGGTGTATCCTGGGAAGTCCAGACTAACCTCAGCTTTTCCCTGGCCAGCTGAGTGACTTTGGCCTCAGGATCCTCCTCTGTAATATGAGGGCATGAGCCAAATGACCAACGGGATTTAGCTGAAAAGTTCTCTATTCAAGTGGGCAGTCGGGGGAACAGAGAGCTCAAATAGTGCAGATGGCGTGAGTTTTTCAGCCAATCATTTCTTTTCTTTGCAGAGCTGAAACAGTAATTAAGGGGGAAATGTACAAGTTATTGAAGTGCTAGAGACAGAACAGTGATTAAATAGACATTTATACAAGGAACATGAAAAGACCTCCACCAGTTATTTGACTTCAGGGAAATTAGTTCAGGGAATAAAATGTAAACTCTGTTCAGGTCTGCAGATATCCAAATTGACCAATGTCAGGGTGATTCTGATAGTGGCTATTTTTGGGCCACTGGGGCCAGTCATGAAGGCATCAATCAGATGTCTGGCCAGTGGAGAAGGGCTTGAGGAATAGCCAGGACATTTGCTTTGTGTGTCAGTCGCCTTCATTCCCTAAGTGATTTGCTTAGATGAACTACTCAGATATTCTATCAACCAATGCACATTAAGCACCTACTGTGTGCCAGGCGCTGAGCCACCACAATGACCATATGTCTGATCTGTTTCTGGTAAATAGGCTTGCAACAGTCAATGTGCCTCGTTGGAGTGACTGAGTCTGAAAGGAGCTGCCTGTTATACAGGGAGTGGGGCAGGAATGAAACAGCCTAGGGTTTATATTGGTTACCTGTTACATAAACAGTCACATTCAACTTTATCAGCATGAACAAGTGTCATGGAAACTTGCTTACAGATGACAAAGTTGAGGCTCAGGGGAGGTACAAAGTCACCCATCTGGGAAGTAGCAGAGTCAAGATTCAACCAAAGATCAGTCCAGCTTCAAAGCCCATGTTCTTTCCTATGGTTCCATTCTGCCAACACTCAGAGATGCTGATAAGAACAAATCCTTTCACAAAGGGTACCATTCACAGTCTTCCAAGCCTTGAAGTTTTTTTCACTGCAAGTTTCTGTAGGCCTTGGAGAGTCATCCTGGGTTCCAAGACCTACAACCCTGAGAAGGAAAGACAGTTCTTAAGAGGACAAGATCAGTAATGAACTTGCATCTTCCTCTGCTGTCAGACAAACAGGGGAAGAGACGTAGATCTATGGAGGAGAATCTGCCCAGAAATTGGGAAGGGTTTTAACTGTGCCACAACCTCAACTAAATTACTGTTTTCATTCTTTCAAGGACACTGGTAACTTGAAGTCTTGGATGAGGAAATGGTGCCAAATTGAGATCCAGCTCAGGCCTGTGCTAACAAATAGATGACTCACTCATAATTGGAACATGAATTGTTGGTAAAACAAACAGAGGCTGCTAACATACTCAGGAAGTTTGTTCTCCTGAGCATGTCAAATAACTCCCCTGACACCATTGTTTATACTATTAATTTGCCTAGTAAATTGTTTCCTCTGATTCCACACACATTTATTGAGCTCCTTCTTTCTGCCAGACACTTTTACATTCATTATTTTATTTCAGCCGACAACAGAACAGAGAAAAACATGTTCTTTTGTCCCTGATACCAAAAAGAAAACTGAGGCACAGAGTGGTTCAGTACCTTGGCCAAGGCCACAGAAGCCCTGATCTTAGGGTTCCAAAGTCAATGCCCTAGAGCACAGTTGTTCCCACAAAGAGATCTTGCTGCAGCTTTGGCCAGACAAACCTGCATTTGTAATCGGCACGAGCTTAATTTATTATACCTGGAGAGGATGTAATAATGTACATTGCTATCTCTGCAGCAATGGGGGATGCTGATTACACTCTATTGCCTGCCGAACTCCAGAGGTGGGAGTGACTTGCCCAAGGTCACTCGGCACAGGGATACAAGAGCCAACATTTGAATTAAGGTCTCCTAAGGCCCCATCTGCCTTTTCTCCCTCTAGCATCTCTGTTGCTGGTCAGTGTGGGTTTGAGATTTCACCTGCCCTAGACGATTTTCTTAGGGAAAAAGTGATGGGCTTGTGAGTACTTTGCAGAAAAGAACTGGTACTGAACTGTTGCAGCATGCTCCAGTTGGCAGTGGATGGATGGGGAGTCATTCAGCGGGCTACGCTTCTCAAACTTCAGCATGTCCGGGTTACTAGGCCCTCAACAGAGACCTTGATTCAGCAGGTTGGGGCAGGGCCTGAGATTTGCATTTCTAACAAGCTCCCAGGTGGTGCAGATGCTGCTGGTCTACAAACCACACTCGCTTTGAGAGACAAGGCTGTGGGCTCCTGGAAGCCCTGTGAATGCTGATAACGAGGGGTCCCTGTGGCTCAGCCATATCCAATTCATTGGATCCGATTCATGGGATGAGCATTCTAGAGTGAAACAAATAAGTGGGCCTGGGGGAGAGGTGCTGGGCTCCCTAGTGAACCCAGGAGGATGTGCAGTATCAGAAGCATCAGTGCTCTGGGAGCAGCCCTCTGCCACACCAGAGCAAGGTTAACAGAAAACCAGGGCCTAGCTGGAACATCAGTCAAACCAAAGTGCAAAGGCCACGTGGCAGGCTGAACGACGGCGCCTCAAAAATGCCCATGACCTCATCCCTAGAATCTGTGAATGCATTACCTTATGTGGCAAAAGGGACTTTGCAGATGTGATTTTTAAGTTAAGGATTTTGAGATAGAGCGAATATCCTGGGTTATCTGGGTGAGCCCAGTGTAATCATGGGTCCTTAAAAGTGACAAAAGGAGGCAGGAGAGTCAGTGTGGGAGGGGATCGAACTCCAGAAGCAAAAGTCATAAAGAAAGAGGCCAGGCGCAGTGGCTCATGCCTATAATCCCAGCAATTTGGGAGGCCGAGGCAGTAGATCAATTGAGGTCAGAAGTTCAAGAACAGCCTGGCCAACATAGTGAAACCCCATCTCTACTAAAAATACAAAATTAGCCAGGTGTGGTGGTGCATACCTGTAATCCCAGTTACTCAGGAGGCTGAGGCAGGAGAATCACCTGAACCTGGAAATGGAGTTTACAATAAGCCAAGATCACACCACTACACTCCAGCCTGGACAACAGAGCAAGACTGTCTCACACACACACACACACACACACACACACACACACTCTCACAAAGTCAAAGAAAAATAGATTTGAAAGTGTTACATTGATGGCTTTGAAAATGGAAGAGGGGCCACAAGTTAGGGAAGATGTGCCACCTCTAGATGCTGGAAAAGCCAAGGAAACACATTCTACCCTAAAGCCTCCAGAGGAAACACAGCCTTGTCAGCACTTCGATTTTAGCCAGTAAGACTCATTTCAGACTTCTGACCTCCAGAACTCTAAGATAATAAATGTATGTTGTTTGAAGCCAGTAAGATTTGTATAATTTGTTACAGCAAGAATTGGAAATTAATAGAGGCCTCATTTGCTTCTGATGTATAAAACACTTTCTATTACAGACCTGAATCCATGTAATGAATGAGGCTGGGTAATTTTGGAGCAGGATCTGTCCAAAACTCAAGAAAATAAAAGAATTTGTAACAAACCCGCATCTAGTTTCAGAAATAGCTTGGGAATATTTTAACCATGCTTACATAATGCAAGATTGGGAATTTGGACTCCAGAAACTTAGAAAGGAGGTGGTTAGGGGGAGTAGAAAGAAGATTGCCTCAGGAGTCAGACAGACTCAAGTTCAAATCCCAGCTTTGCCAGGTATTGTGTTGACTAGGTGGCTGTTAGAGAGCTGCTTACCCTTACTGAGACTCGTTTGGCTCATGCCCTCATATTACAGAAGAGGATCCTGAGGCCACCCAGTCATTCAAGGCAAAGAGGAGGGGGCACTGGACTTCCCAAGACACACCCTGCCTCCCACCAATGCGTTCCTTCCTCATGTAGCTGCAGAAAGAGCGTGCACATTTGCAGTCATAAAGACTTGAGTTCAAATCCAAGATTTGTTTTAGAATAAGCTTTTGTTTCCTCATTTGCAAAACAGAGAACATACTTTTCATGCAGGGCTGTTTCAAAACTTAAAAGCAATCTGTTAATCCCTTTAAACATTATTGAGAGTCAGCCATAGGCTAGTGTTCCTACTCTCTTGTATGTAAAAGCTGCAGCACTGGCGTGTAGGTGCTAAATAAATGTAAGCTATCACTGTCATCTTCATCATCTTTATCATCATTAAAATAGGAGATTCCCCTCGATTCTTCCAAGAAAGACTTTTAAGGCCCTAGAAGAGTAGAATTCAATGGCCTCCTATATAGTGTTACCATTCTAGCCAAGAAACATTATGTCGTTTTCATATCACATCTCTCTGGGTAGGTCAGAGCCTTTTTGTGTTTCTTCCCCATTCAGTACTCTGATCAAAATTCAAAATCAGAGAGGGAGATTGAGTTGCTCAAGGTCACACCACAGGTCACTGGGAAGCTTGAAATAGACCATAAGGAGATTCATACTTATGCCTACAGTTGACACTTTTGTAGCACAGCAGTATCAGTTTGTTCCTCTGTAAACTCTCTCTTCTTCCAAAATATGTATTCTGGCCATCCCCTTCTGATTCTGATGGCATATCTGATCTGAAAGTTGTTGATACTCTGATCTTTGAAAGTGAAGGGTTTAATCTTCTCTTGGAACCCCTCCCAGTGAAAATTATTTTCCCACTTTGAAATGGCACGGGCATCCACTGTGAACTCACATCCATAAATCTAAGCCTACTGCTCAGGAAAGCAGATGAGGTCTGATTCTGCTTCTCAGCACAGTCTCACAGAGAAAATTATGGAAAGAATTTGATTTATAGAAGCACCTCAAAGGCTCTGGAGTGAGACGCGTGTTTATTCACTTTATTACCATTTATTTTGCACTATCTCTTTACGCTCCCTGCACATGGATTTGAAAGACGATTTGGATAGATGCTTATGACCTGCCAGATTGCGTGGCCCTGTTGAGGCACGTGGCTCTCTTTGGTGATGCTGCCAGCATCTCACATTGGGGGATCCTCATACCAGCACTGGGGGTCAGGCCCAGCCTGTAACAAACAGACATGGAGACTTTGGCCCAGAGTTCTTGCCTGAACTTTCCCAGCTTTATGTTTGTATGGTACTTGGTGCGGATCTCCAGCTGCAACCGCAGGATGTATACAGGCAGGCTTGATTTAAGATTCAAATATCTCAGAACAGCTGGGGATATTTAAGATCGCTATAATTACATTACATTTTTGATGGTGCATGGAGTGAGAGCCTTTTTTGTTGTTGTTGAATATTCTATGAGCATCAAATATTTTAACCAGCCAGGGAAACATGACTGCATTTTTCACATCCAAGTAGTTTCGTTTTCATAATTCCGGCCGAGGATGAGTGTCTCAGGCTTTCATCTTTTGCCACGTCTTCGGAACAGCAAGAGCAATGTCTCCTACGCTTTTTGGTGGGCTATGATGCGGGGGAAAGATGAAAATGGAGCAGGAGCGTGTAGGCAGCCCCTGTGTGCCAGGAGTGAGGAGGGGTCAGCTCACCAAAAGTGGCCTTGCTAATCAATGATGTAGCTGAGATCTCTGCAAAGGCAACTCTGGCAACTTAGGTGGAATGAGTTACCAGGAAGTGGGACATGGGAGAGGGATAAAGGAAGGCTACTGTGTACATGGCTCTGCGCCTCCCACTTGTTACCTTCATTAATCCTCAGGACAACACTCTGGGGGTTATACCCGTTTTACCAGTGAGGAAACCGAAGCTCAGAAAGTTAATGGAAAAGTGATGATGAGGACCTGTGTCTCACACTCGTAAAAGATAGCATTTGGAATATTTGATGCACACTACCACAACTAATTTTTAAAATTTTATGGAGTTGGGATCTTGCTATGTTACCTAGGCAGGTCTCGAACTCCTGGGCTCAAGCAATCCTCCCGCCTCAGCCTCCCAAAGTGCTGAGATTACTGGTGTGGGCCACCATGCCATACTAGAATTTTTAAATTTATGGTGACCCCTGAAACCACCTCACTCCCATTGCCTCCCTCTCCTGCTCCATGTTCCAAGAATTCTAACCAACCAACAAGGCAGGAAAGCACCTACTACCTTGACCAGCCTCCCTCTTCCCACCCTCCTGGATTTATGAATTCATGGGCCAAAGTCACAAAGCTAAGTCATTGATGAGCTGCTTATCTCTATTCCAAGGAATTTTCCAGCTTCCATGTCCTTGCTTCCTTTCCCCTGGGTGCCCTGATCCACTGTCTCTGCCTCTGATGCCCTGTCTATTCTAGACGGCTGGGTGCTTAGATATGCCCAGAATATCCTGGAAGGATGCCTGAGATCTGATAGCGGGCTGCCTCTGAGGAGGGGCCTAGAGGATGGGGTGCGGAAGGAGAGAGGGAGCCCTGCCTCTCACTCTGCACCGTTATCTATGACCCGAATACTTTTAGCCACGTGTGTGTATAACTACAACAAATCAACACATAAGAGAAAAGAAAAATGCTGTTTCTAAAAATCTCATATCTTCTGTGGTTATCTCAGGCCACTCTTCCATATAAATCATCTGTAGGCAAACGGATGCTTTCCATCCTTTCAGCCACACAAAATTCACTTTGTTTATGCCCCTCTGATGACCCTTTCCTTTCTCGGTCTTTTATCGCAATCCAATGCATTGACTCAGGTTCCCCTTCCTCAGCTGTCATCTCCTTGAGGGCAAGGGCCATGTCTGGCTTTATCCTGTAGCTGTCCCAGCACCTAACGTTGTGCCTTGTAACTGACAAGTTTACTGTCTGAATATTGAATTGTTGAAACAGGCAAAAAGGATGGTGTCACCAAAAAAAAAAATGTGGATTCATTCATTAATTCATTCAATAAAGAGTTACGGCAAATGGTCATAGGCCAGGGATCCCGGGGGATATGGGATGCATAGGGAAATGGAGCTGACCCTCCCCACACAGAGTCCTCATCCGGATCTGTGCTTCCCAAGTCTCCCTGAAGATCAGAACCTTGGGGAGGGCTGGTCTAAAAATCCCTGGCTCCAAACCAGAACTATTGAATCAGAATTTATAGGGGAGAAGCCCATCAATCTTTTTTTTTTTTTTTTGAGGCAATGTCTGGCCCTGTCGCCCAGGCTGGAGTGCCGGCGTGCAATCTCAGCTCAGGCGATCCTCTTGCCTCAGCCTCTCAAGTAACTGAGACTACAGACACACACCACCATACCTAACTGATTTTCCATGGGTCTATTTTTAACAGACACCCCCAGGTGATTAAGGATTTTAGAAAAACATTGTATGTTGGGGGTTAGAGGAGCAGATAATATATAAGTAAACAGATAAATGAACAAGGCTGCTTCCAATATTCATAAATGCTGTGAAGGCAAAAAAATAAAATAAAAATAAGTGAATAAGGGCATCTGATAGCATCTGATAGGGAACAGCAGGGGCTGCCTAAAGCCAGGGAGCAGGGGAGAATTGATTCTCTGAGGAAGCGACATCTTCGCTGAGACCAGGAAGATGAGAAGGAGAAGCTATGCAGGGGTCCAGAAAAGCATTCCAGAGAGGGAAGCAGCCAACCAAAGGCCCCAAGTTGGGGAAGGATCTGCCTTCTTCCTTCCCACACTGGAAAACTCAATTCCAGTCACTCGATCTCTTGTTCTTTGTACTGTGGGTACATCTGGCTCCTTCCAAAATGTGGCTGCCTCTCTCACCCACACAGTGTGAGAGAACAGCATGATTCTAGCAGCTTTGGAAATATTGACCTCCGGAATGCTAATGTAACATAGCTTTGGGTCCTTAAGCCGAATTTTCCTTTAAAAAAGTAACTCCAAGTGAGTAGAAAAAAACTGCAATAGGAAGAATCCAATCACAGATCCCTGTCTAAGAGCAGCTTGGTGAGACCAACTTAGGCCCTTTTCTTTGGAGTATTCCATTCTGGGTAATTAGCACCATGTTCCTCTGCTGATTAATCTTCATGAGGGCAAAGGTCTTAAGCCTTTGATATTCAGACAGTTTCCTCATTCAGGCTCCAAAAGGTTAGGTCAGGGTGGCTGGTTGCCCACAGCAAAAACAGACCCTTTCCCTGTCATTGTGTTTCGCAGAGAACTTGCAAATCTTTCACTTCTGTTCATCTTCCTGATAACCACGTGGTATAGTAAAGCAAATTGAATTGTTCCTGTTCTACAGATGGGTAGCTACAGCCCAGAGAAGAGAACTGACTTGCCCAAGATTACCCAGTGTGTACCAAAGCCACAGGAGTCTCTGACTCCTGCTCCAGAACTTCCCTGACTCGTGGTGGTGAATCGCCACTGGGAGTTTAAATCTGTGTCCTTGTCCAGGTCTCAATGTCAGTGTCACCTCCCAGGGGAAGTCTTCCTTGATTCCAGTGGCAAGCACTGTGAAACCTGGGCACAAGGACTTGAATCCTTGGCTGAGGGAGCAAGGCCCACAGTGCTACCTGGGTCATCTATAGACAGAATTTCTCAAACTTCATTAACTTTTATGTGCATAAGAATCACCTAGGAATATCGCAAAAATGCAGATTCTGACTTAGTAAGTGGAGCCTAAGATTCTGCATTTCTGTCAAGCTCCTAAGTGACACCAATACCACTGGTACATGGGCCACATTTTATGTAGCAAGGACCTGCAAGGCTGGAGGCGAAAGCAGGATGGAATAAGTGAGAAAGAAGGGCCTCTGTCCCCAGGCAGACCTGGGTACATATCAGCCCTGCCACTTTATTTCATTACAATAAATCATCCCTTTTGGACAGAGTTCAAAGTAGGCCCACCTCGTCCTGAATCCTACTCTGAGAAAGCAAAGCTGCTTCTCCCGGGCTAGACCTTCAGGCTGCTGCTGCTGCTGCTCAGATGTGCAGATAGCACAGCAATTGGTAAGTTTCTATTAAGGATACTCTTTCCTTTGTCTTTATATGATACCAAAATGACAAGTCGTTGAGGGAATCCATGTGAGTGGAGAAATGGCAACGGAGTCACATACCTCCAAAAGGAGTTAATTCCTGCAAGGATGAGCTGCTAGGAATTTCTGCTCGCTTTTCTGATTTTGTGGATATCAGTAGATGTGACAATGACAGGTGAGAATCCAAGGAGAGGCTCTGGCTTGATCACAGTAATCAGGTTTTGTGTTTGAGCAGCATGTTGAGCAGTTTTGTCTTTGAGCAGTAGCATGTTGCTACTGAGGAAGGAGAAAGTCTTCAATTAAGGGAGCCGTGCCAATAACAGGGCATTTCTAGTTAATGCAGCTGAAGCCTTCACTTTTGTTGCTACAAGGCCATTAGTTAGAATTGCTAAGGCTGTTTGCAAACCATGCCTTAGCTTATTCATTCAGTTAATCTATTCATACCTTCATTTCTTTTTTCAGCCATTCATCCCTTTGCTCACTCTTTTATTCATTCACTGATTGCCCTTTGCTCACTCTTTCTTTCATTCACTGATTGACAGCTTCATTTACTCATGTATACATTTACTGAGTACCTAATTTATACCAGGCACTGTGCCAGGCTCTAAGGAATCAAAGTAAATCTACTCCAAGTCATCAAGTCAATCTCCCCTGCCCCCATAGTATCCTATATCCAGCCAACAAATTAGACCCCTCAATGACCTCTCCAGTTTAGTGCTGAAAAACCGGACCAGCCATTTCTTATCTTTTGTTTGAAGATCTTCCCTGCTTAAAGTTATCATGTGTTCCCTGTTGCCTGCAAGATAAGGCCAAGCACCAAAGTAATCTCCTGACTCTCACCCCAACACATGCATTCCGCCATGATGAGCTGCTGGGATTCACCATATCTATCATGCTATTCCCAGCCTTTGCATATGCTGGTCCCCCGGACTGGAATGTCCTGCAACCCCCTTGTCTGCCCTGTGCTACGTACAGCCACTGATCCCCAGAGAGACTACCCTGGAGTCGGTAAGAGTAAGGGCTCCCGAGTTCAAGTCTTCACTTCCCCACAGACAGATTTTACGGAAGTCTCTGCAAGCAGTTTCACATCCATTCTCCATTTGGATTTGCACAGCTCTAGGGAAAGGTAACAAAAGAGTTGCAGATCACAGGCAAGTGGAGTGACTTGCTGAAGGTCACAAAGCTAGCAAGAGTCCAGTGTCTAAGCTACAACCTAGCTCTTCCCACTCCTTTCTCAGGGCGGATGCTGGTTTAAAACACACACAAAGAAGACGTTAGCCGCTGGGAGTCATTAATTGATACCTGTAGGCATTTTTATTACTTTCCACTGAAGCCTGGAAGGATCTGCTCTGGCCAGACAAGTAAGCTGTAGAGGAGAACTGACGTTATTGTGTGATGATTCAGATTTTCAGAAAAGAGGTTTTGCCTGAGATATTTAAATAACTCAGTTACTGCCACCCCATCCAGGAGAGGACAACCAGGCGGTGGTATATGACTTCTGAGTGGGAGGGGAATTGTGTGGGAGGCGAGAGTCAGGCTTCCAGAGAGAAATTACCATTTTGTATTTATTACTTTGGCTCGCAGGAATGCCGCAGGGACAGGCTTGCTAATACATTGGATAATTGCCTCAGTTCACCACTTCATTTTGCAGTGTGTAGACAGCCTAGGTGCAGATTTGCAGGACATGATTCAGCCCAGGCCTCCCAGGAACTCAGAGCTCTCTCTGGGGCCATGAGGTGCTGGTGAGGAGGCGTGGGGCATGGGAGAAGTGAGGAAGTACCAGGTATCCTGAGGTACCAGGGGGCACCAGGATCATCTGGTCACTTTCACCACAACTGCAGAGTGACGAGAGTGGAGGAAGAGTCCCAAGCTAGGAACCAGGAGACCAGAGTCACTCTCAACCACTAACTGCTGGGCAACCCTGGATCCTTAGCTGACCCTCTCTGGGCGTCTGGTGCCCATCTGGAAAATAAAGGGGATCATAAGTCAGGCTTTTTCAACTCTGGCTGCATGTTAGAATCATCTGGGGACATTTTTAAAAAAAACACTAAAGCCCAGACTCAACCCCTAGAGATTCTGATTTCACTGGCTTGGGGTCAAGACCAAGCATGGGTATTTTTTAGCTGCAGTTGAGTTACCGATCTACACAGTCTTTCTTAGTATGCATATTCTAGGAGTCTGTGTTGTCAAAAAAAGCAACAAGTCAGTGACCTTGAGTTCCAGGGTCACTTGCTTCCATGTTTAGATTTTTGCTATCAGTTATTTGTACGTGCTGTATTATGTGCACTATCTCTCCCCAGTTAGTTTTCCTCTCATCAGTGAATGTTGGAGAGCTATACACTAGGAGGCAGGAAGCTTCTCTTCTGGTCTTTTTTGTATTCGCTCTGTGACCATGGGCAAATCAATGTCGGCTCCCTGGGCCTCAGTTTCCTCATCCCCAGCTAATGAGAAAGCAGCTGGCCCCTGCCTACCTGCAAGCAGGTGTTGGAGTAGAGTTGGTTTTTTGCTGCTGTCTGGTTTACAAAGCGTTTTCCTACCAAGAGCCTGAGGTCAGCCTGAGAGTAGAGAATACTATTCCATTTTCATAGATGAGAAAACAGATGCTCAATGTGGTCAGATCACTTGCCCAAGGCCATCCAGCCAGTATGAAATGGAAAAGAAGTCAGTTCAGATCCTATCAACGTCACTTCCAAACCAACTTCCACTAGTCCATTAACGTTTCTGCACCTCAGTTTCCTTATCTGTAAAATGGACATAAATACCACCCATTGCCTTGCCACAGAGTGACTGTGAGGAAAAAACAATGATAACCAGGCAGCACTTCTGGTGAAGACTGACACAAAACAGATGCTCAATTAATATTTCCTTCCTCCCCCTCCCCCATCATTTCTCCCATTCTCCCTTTAGGCTTTCTTCCCCACCCAATGCTACTTTTTAAACTTTTAAAGACTAGCACCTTGAGAGGCAATTCACTGAGCATGACCTTGGGCAAGTTGTTTAATCTCTCTGTGCCTCAATTTCCCCATCTGTAAAGTGGGGATAATGGTGGCATTTGCAATTGTGAGGGCTAAATGAATTGAGAGGACAGCTTCTGGCATAAAGCTTTGGCTGTTACTGTTCTGTTTCTTTAAGGCCTTCCTTCTCCTCATTGGGTCCTGGCATGAAGGAGTACTCCCCACCTCCACCCCCTCCAGTGGTTGCTGAGTGAACAAGGAAGGGATCCTGCCAGGCAGAGGGACAATAAATAAGCCCCCCCCCCCCAGGTCCTTCCTGTGTTCTCAGCTGTGACAGCTCTGCTGAGTATACACAGCCTCCAGGGTTCCTGGGCGGGAGTAACAACCCTATATCAGGGGATTGCTTACTATCTTGAGATGGGAAAAAACAGAAAAAGCTATAAATATGGAGGATTCATCTGTGATAAGTCATGGTTAGAAACCCCAGCTATATAACTTTTTAATTCTCCACTCCAGCTTGTAAGCTCAAGCAGTTAAAACAGTCACTAGTAATTTATTTTTTTCTACTCTTTTAATTTTGTAATTTTTTTTCTTTAACCAAGCAAAAAAAGTCCTCCTAAACTCACCTTAAGCTTTTATTTCCCCACCTCCCTTAGCAGTCATAAAATGTGGTCATGGATTACAATTTAAAATCTATCTCTTCTCTTGCATTGCCAGAATGAACATGTACAAACTCGGGGGTAATTTCTTAACTGTTGTTGCAACAGGAATGAGTCCTGGGCTCTGTTTGCATGACCTGTCTCCAGGTGGGCAAGGAGGCTGGCATGGAGGGAGGCAGTTCAGTCAAAAGGAAAAGACACTCTGCAAGGGTTGGGTTTGAGTTGCTTCTCTTTCAACTTGGAGCTGAATGATCTCAGGCAAGTGATTTCCTCCCAGGGCTCAGTTTTCTCATTTGTAAAAAGTTTATGAAAAAATAGTGACAAACCTCCCTCAGTGGGATGTTCTGAGAAACCAAAGAGATAATGTATAAAAAATTGTTTTGTTCCATGTAAAGCATCATAAGCATGTTGGAGATTATTGCTACTGCTAACAGTGATGATGATGATATTGATGATGATGTTGGTGATGGTGATGATGCTGACGGTGATGGTGATGATGGTAGTGGATGACTATGGTGATGATGATGGTGATGGTGATGCTGACAATAATGGTAATGATGATGATGATGGTGGATGATGATGATGACGATGGTGATGATGATGTTAGCGATGGTGATGATGCTGACAATGATGGTGATGGTGATGATGGTGGTGCATGACGATGGTGATGACGATGTTGGTGATGGTGATGATGCTGACAATGATGGTGATGGTGATGGTGGTGGATGACGATGGTGATGACAATGGTGGATGACGATGGTGATGATGATGTTGGTGATGGTGATGATGCTGACAATGATGGTGATGGTGATGATGGTGGTGCATGACAATGGTGATGACGATGTTGGTGATGGTGATAATGCTGACAATGATGGTGATGGTGATGGTGGATGATGATTATGATGACAGTGTTGGTTATGGTAATGATGGTGATGGTGATGATGGTGGTGCATGACGATGGTGATAACGATGTTGGTGATGGTGATGATGCTGACAATGATGGTGATGGTGGTGGATGACGATGGTGATGACAATGGTGGATGACAATGGTGATGATGATGGTGATGGTGATGATGCTGACAATGATGGTGATGGTGATGATGGTGGTGGATGATGATGGTGATGACGATGATGGTGATGGTGATGATGCTGACAATGATGGTGATGATGATGGTGGATGATGATTGTGATGACAGTGTTGGTGATGGTGATGATGCTGACAATGATGATGATGGAGGGATGGTGATGATGGCAGTACAACCATGTGCAGGGTAGGGCTCACGGGTTTATGTGATAAGAAGAGGATTTTTTCTCAGAGCTTTATATATCTCTATATACACAAAATACATGCTCAGTAAAGAATTGTTTACCTAAAATCTATTTCAGAATTCAATTTACCTCTTAGAGGTTTAGGTCATTCATTCAACAAGAATTAATTGAGTGCCTGCTATGTGCCAGCCCCTGTTAGCACTGGACCACAGCACACAAACAACACAGTCACAGTCCTTGCCTTCATGAGGCTTATAGTTTAAAAGACAGTGGGTTGGAATGGGATGGTAAAGGTAGATGGCAAACATATAAACAAATGCCCTAATTTCAGATGATCATGAGCACTCTGAAGACAACAAAATGGGATAATAGGATAGAGAGAAATGGAAAAGGATGCTTGCAAGATGCTTTAGCTCATTAGCTCATGTAGTCAGGAAGCCCTGCATGAAGAGGTGGCATTTGAGCCAAGACCAAAATGATAGGGGGATGCGATCAAGGGAAGACCTAGAGGCAAGGTTTCCTGGGCAGAAGAGATACAGTGCCAAGTTTCTGAGAATGAACTTGGTCTGTTCAAAAAATAGAAAGAAGGCCTGTGTGTCTTGAGCAGGGTAAAAGAGGGAGAAGGTGGTATAAGCTAACGTTGGAGAGGTGGGTGCAGGCCAAATGGCAGGCCTTGTAGGCTGGGCTGAACTTGGAGATTACTCCCAGGACAGTGAGAAGCCATTGGAGGGCTTAGGTATGAGAGTGCCATGAGTTAATACACCCTGCAAGAATATCATTCTGGCTTCAGAGACTGGATGAGCATGGGTAAGAATGGAGGCTGGATGACAAGTTAGGAAGCAGACACAATACTTGGGATAAGAGATGCTGGTGGACTGGGCTAGGGTTTTGGTGGTGGAGGTGGTGAGCATGGTCCAATATGGCATATATTGGAGGTGGGTACAGTGAGACTTGATGTTGGATTGGTAGTAGAGGGTGATAAAAGCAGGGCTCAAGAATAACTCCCAGGTTGTGGGCCTGAGCCACTGGATGGATCCTGGTAACATGAATTGAGAATGGAAGTCTGGGGGAGATTAGATATGGGTGTTGAGAGAGGTGAGAGGCGAATTTAACATTTGGGGTCTGTTGAGTTGAAATAACTATTGGGTATCCCAGTAGATAGTTGGACACATATGCCTGGAGCTCCAGGGGAGGTCAGGACAGGAGACTGGGTGGGATTTGGAAGTCATGGTGGAATCGTGGCATTTAATCACTGGGACTGGATGGGATCGTGTAAGTTGATTGACAGAGAAGAACAGCAGGCTGAGCACTGGGCCCTGGATTCACTAACATTTAGGGGTCTGAAAGTAGAGATGCAGGCAAAGGAGGGTGGGAGGAGCAATCAGGGAGGTAGGAGGGACACCTAGAGGGCACTGACCCAAGGGAGAGGGGTACAAATGCGGCATGGTCATCTCTGTGCAACAGCGAGCTGCCAACAAAGGACAAGCTTGTCCCCTATTTGGAAGTAGGAGGCTGTGCAATATACAGGTTGGAACCAAATACACTTAAACCTAGGTCCTAGTGGTGCCATTTCTTGGCTTTCTGACTGACCAAGTTCTAACATCGTGGATCCTTAGCTTCCTCCTCTCTATAACATTATTGTGCAGTTTAACTGAGATGATGTCTTTGAAGTGCTTAGCACTGAGCCTGGCATAGAGTCGGTGCTCCATAAACAGAAGCTATTTGTATTCTTCCCAAGACTGTTCAAGTGAGTAGAGACATTGTCAGTGAGACACATTGCAGAAGGGCTCAGGTTAGGAAGGGAAGATTTCATCTGGACAATCTAGCCTTTGTCAGGGTTGGAAACAAAGTTGTCTTTAAGGTTCAGACAGGTGATGTAAGAAGCAGACAGGTGGAAGTAGAAAGGGGCAGTAACACTACTGGCTGGCTGGAGCACACACACCCAGCCTGGAGGCATCCTAGGTTAAAATGTTTAAAGCAGCCAGGCACGTTGGCTCATGCCTGTAATCCCAGCACTTTGGGAGGCCGAGGCAGGCAGATCACCTGAGGTTGGGAGTTCGAGACCAGACTGACCAGCCTGACCAACATGAAGGAAACCCCGTCTCTACTAAAAATACAAAAGTAGCCAGGCGTCATTGCGGGCTCCTATAATCCCAGCTACACGGAAGGCTGAGGCAGGAGAAACTCTTGAACCCGGGAGGTGGAGGTTGCGTGAACCAAGATCGTGCCACTGCACTCCAACCTGGGCAACAAGAGCAAAATTCCGTCTCAAAGGAAAAAGAAAAAAAATATGTAAAGCCCCATACAGGCTAGATGAAACCCATTCTCAGGCCCAGAACAGCTCACATGTGTTTGAGACTCCATTTAGATGACGGTAGACCAGAGAAGAATTATAAACAGGGTATATGGGATTGACAGTATCAAATTTGCATTTCAGAAAGACTACTCTGGCAGCAAGGCAGGGAAAGGATGGGAGGGGATGCAGGTCTAGTTCAAGGCAGGGAGAGAAGCCAGGAAACTGCACTCAGGTGAGAGGGGACCAGGATGAGGAAATGGGCTGATTATAACATAATTAACTCTATAATCAGTATGCAGGCTTCTCATTTCAAAATGTATAGATGATTATATGATTAAAGGCTTTTTTCCTTTTAATGGAAATAACTTGCCAACCTGGGAGTTTACTGGGTGGGTGGTTGGAGAAAAAGTAAGGTATTAATTTTTTAACCAATTGACTTTGCAATGAATTAGTTTATTGATTCAAAAAAGTCACTCACTGTAGACAGTAAAAGTTTTAAATGAGATTAGTGTCTGGTTAGAGTGAATGCTAAGTGAAGGGGCCCAGGAGACTTACCTCATTAAACTGGAGAGAACTCTTGCATAAATGGAGCAGAGAGGTGTCTGGGCTGGCCCACAGAGCCTGCTGGGACCAGGTGCATGGCTGAAGGGAGTGGGCTCAGATCTGAAACTACTCCTCTGCCTGCCCTAAAACAGTGGTTAAACTTTAAGCAATGAGGTGATCTAAGCTGACTAAATACAGAAACTAGGTTTACTACCATTCCTAGTGTTTTTAAATGTACAGACAAACTAGAAAAAGGAAGGAAGGGAGGTAGGGAGGGAAGGAGGCCTTAGGTTCCAGAAAAATGAAAGACCTTAAAAACCAGGGTGTTCAACACACATCTGGCTTCCTGGGGGCCTGTGGGTCCAGGTCCTAGGCTCCAGGCCAGGCTGGTGTGTGTTGGGGATGGGGGAGGGTGGTGATCACCTGAAGCCCCAAGACAGAATCCTTGCATAAAGGACTATTGACAGGGCTGTCAGTTCTCTGTTTTTCCTCCCATGGGACACCACTTGATATGCCATTCTGTTAAGAGTAGAAAACTCCATCCAGAAACCCAAAGAAGCTAGGTGTCTACGAGCAGTTCTAGGTGGGGGCTGGGGGAGATAAATCTCTCACAATAACTAGAGTCTGCAAGCCTGCATCATGTGTGAGTGTAGGGTCTGAATTTATTTTACTACCCATGTGGCATAAGAATTTCAAGTCAAAAAATAAACACAAAAACTGAATCTGGTAAAACATGGGGCCCCAGGAGAGCAAGTAGCCAGAATAGTTCTTTTTATGGCAGTCCTCACAATGCACTACCTGCAGGCACAGAAGAAAGGCATAGCAATGTCATGCCTGTTCATATGTTCATTAAATGTAGTGCTAGAATGCACCTGTCTCGTCCAACCCCCTCCTTCTGTAAGGATGGACACGAAGTCCCGAGGAGGTGCATTGAGTTGCCCATGGTCACACAATGTATTTGTGATGAGAAGGGTGGGCTAGAGGAAAGAGCAAGAGTGTTGGGGGTGGTAAGACCTGAATCTGAATCTCTGTCCTGAGACCTGAGTCTGAATCTCTGTCCTGTCATTTAGTAGATGTGACCTTGGTCAAGCTGCAGAAACTTTCTGAGCTTCCATTTCCCCAACTGGAAAATGGAATCATGGATATCTACTTTGTAGGATGGCTGGGAGATAAGGGAGATGTCTCTGGTAAAAGTGCTTGGGATGGTGCTAGGTGCTTTATATGTGGCAGTGTCCTTCAGACTTTGCTCTTAAAAAATTCTCCTCCAAAGTACCCTCTCAGTAAGTCCCAGTTGACCTTGATGACTTCTTTATCTACTGGAACACCTGTGTTGTGTTACTTAGCACTAAATTTCTTATTGTTAAGAGTTTTATTTTTTAACTCCAAATCCTGGCTTTTGAAGTTCCATTTAACTTTGTATATTTTGACTGTCCTTACTTACTTATTTTCTACCAGTCCTCAATACTCCAGTAGACTAGGGAATGGATGGATGAGTGAATAGATGAATGAGTAGATGGGTAGATGGATAGATGATGGATGGATGGATGATAGATGGATGAGCAAATGGATGATAGATGGATGGATGGATGGATGGATGGATGGATGGATGGATGGATGATGGAAAGATGGATGGATGATGGGTAGATGAATGATGGGTAGATGGATGGGTGGCTATCAGTTAGGGTTTGCTGTTTGTAAACAATAAAAGCTGATCCTGGCTAAATTAAGCAAAAGGGATTATATTGGAGAGATATCAGATTGCTCACGGAATCAATAGAAAAGCTTGAGAATGAGACTGAAAAAAAAGCAGGAAATAATATAGAATGGCAATAATCACTTCTCTGTCAGGTCAGGGCTGTGTCCCTGGAATGAATGAACACCAGGCATTTCTCATGCACAGGCTTAACTGCATTCAAAAGTCAGAGTCCTTTGTCAGTGTATCTTGGGTCACATGTCCCTTGATTCATAAGCCCTTTAGGCATGCACGGTAAGGAACAGATAATTTTCCAAAAAGAATTAAGATCTTGTGACCAAAAGAAGAGAGAATAGCTGATAGGTGCTCAGAACCCAACCACCACCCACATCAGAGGGAATGGATCAATCTTCAGTTCCCCAACACGAGTGACTGTGTCTTCATTTGCCCCTTGCCACCTCCCTCATGCTCTACTTACCCCACATTCTCCCATCCCCTCCACTTCTGGGCATCCTGTCCCTTCCTGGAGCACCGTCACTTCCTACCTCCTGCAAGATGCCTGTGCAGCTTCCTAAGCCCACACTCATCTCTCCTTTCCCTGAACTCCAGTTGCCCTTGCCATCAGCACAGTACCAGAATTATCCTTAACTGCAGCCTGTTTGCTGCTTCACCCTTGGGATTTGGGCTCTGCTTTAAGTTTCCTGAAGGCAGAAACCTTGTCAAACTTAGCTTCTGTCCTAGCAGTGTTGGGTTCAGAGTCAGTGACTGATGAATGCAAGGCAATTAATGATCTATGAGAGTGTGTGGCGTGAATCATTATCGTCATCAATCTGATACAGTCAGACTATATCAGTTTCAGTCTTCAGCTCTATCATCATACCTTAGAAATGAATCAGGCCTGGCATTCTTTGAGAGTTGAATCAACTGCGACCCAAAGTTGCACAACTAGTTAAAGACAATTCTAGGAAGCCAGCTGTTACAATTCCCAATGGAAACCAACACTCCTTGTTTCCTAGGGGGGTGAGGGGTGCAGGTGAGTGTGTGCATGCATGTGTGTGAGGTATGTGGACATGTGTGTATGTGGGCATGTGTGTGTGCAGTCAGTGGTTGTTTAATGAAACAAAGGCCTACCAGGATGGCACCAATATGTTCTTTTTCTTGCTCCTGCCCCATCCTTAGCCAAACTTCTGCCCATTTTAAAGTCCTTTGCCCAGTGAACAACCAAGAAATGTCAACTGATTACCCCTAAAATTTCATTAATTTTGAGTCAGTGCATTTCAAAAAGTGGAGAATTTGTTGACTCTATAGAGAATCAACCAAATCCTTGTGTCACCAGAATCACTCCAAGCCGACTCTCTTGTCAAGCACCCCACCTCACTCTGCTGTTCTGTGCTACTTGAAAAATTAGTTGGTGTACTCGAAATAAAGTCACAGGGAGCCAACATTTTGACAAGGTAATGGTCCCCTGCCTTTCTTGACATTTGCGAGGGAGTCATAGTCCATTATAATGTCACAATGGCATGCACCATTGACATCACATTGAATAATTAAAAGGCAGCTTAATCATAGCGATCATCCACTTAGTGTCTGGTTCCAGACGTCGGGGATCCACGTGTAAGGGGGCAGCCAAGGTTGTATGGGTTGTATGGATGGGGGACTAGTTCAAAGCTGGGTCACAGCCCAGACCGCTGGAGAGCGGGGTCTGCCACATGTGCTGCAACTGGGTGAGGGGGCGGGCAGTGGAGATGGGAAGGCAGCTCCTGAAGAAGGAAAAAAAAAAGGTTTTCTACTGTCTTTTGCTTTTTGAACCAAATGCAGGGGCAGACGTTCTTTTTGACCCAAATGAAAACCTGGGAATCTGTTGTTTTTCATTCCTCACAAATACTTTGTGCCAGAAGAGAACTTAGTTTTCCTTCTTTCATCAGGCAGATATTTATTGGATGCCTGCTCTGAGTCAGGCATTGTTCTTGGTGCTGTGGATATGGCAGGGAAGAAGATAATCACAGCAGTTGCTGCTCCCTGGGGCTTATGTTCTGGAGCGGGGGGAGGGTAAAAACACACGTGTGTCACATACAGGACAAAAACGGGGGGGGTGTAGCAGAAGGGTGACTGAGTGACTGTGTTAAGTTATATGGTCAGGGTAGGTGTCTCTGGAGAATAGCATTGTGAGGTCTGAATGGCAAGGTGTCAAACAGGACAAGTTTCCTGGGAGAGCACTCCAGCAGTGAGGACAGTTAGTGAAAAGCCTGTGGGTGGGAAGGAACTGGACACGTTCAAGTAGCAGCAAGACCACCGTGGCCACAAACAGGAAGTGAGTAGGGGAGTGGGGCCAGCTTAGGTGGGCTTCACAGGCCAGGGTCAGGAGTTTGGATTTCGGTTTCCATGTGATGAGAAACTCAAGATGAGGTTGAGCAGAGGGACAATGTACTTTGAACATAGAGATCTTCCCTCCCACATGGGGAAGACAAAACAGTGAACAGACAATGGCCATCTAGTGAAAAATACCCTGGGGTAGAAGGAAGCCCAGGACTGGGAGAACCAGAGTGCAGACACCCAATCCAGGAAGGCTTTCTAGGGAGGTGGTCCCCACACTGAATCTTTTATTTAATTTTAAGTTCTGGGATACATGTGCAGGGTGTGCAGGTTTGTAGGTAAACATATGCAATGGTGGCTTGCTGCACCTATCAACCCATCACCTAGGTATTAAGCCCCACATGCAATGACTATTTATCCTGATGCTCTCCCTCCCACTGCTCCCCCAATAGACTCCAGTGTGTGTTGTTCCCCTACCTGTGTCCATGTGTTCTCATTGTTCAGCTCCCACTTGTAAGTGAAAACATGTGATATTTGGTTTTCTGTTCCTGTGTTAGTTTGCTAAGGATAATGACTTCCAGCTCCATCCATATCCCTGCAGAGGACATGATCTCATTCCATTTTATAGCTGCATAGTATTCCATGGTGTATATATATATATATATATATATATATATATATATATCGCATTATCATTGATGGGCATTTGGGTTGATTCCATGTCTTTGCTATTGCCCCACACTAAATCTTGAGGCAGTTAAGGCAATGCAGAAGAGAACATTCCAGGCAGAAAAAAACAGCCTAGGCAAAGGAGCCCTGAAAGAATATGGCCCATCTGGGAATTACAGGGAGTGTATTGTAAATGGAGTCATGCGACCCAGAGAGTCCAAGAAACTCAGTGAAGGCCACACAGTGTATGTTTCTTCACTTTTAGCTCCTTTATTCTCCTCCAGTGAAGGGGGCCACAGTCACATAGTCAGGGATGATGCCCCATAACTGTTCTTAGCTAGGCTGGTGCTAGGACCTGGCGAAGTTCACATCCAGCTGGACCAGAAATACTTGTTTCCCCCTAATACATGTGGTTTTGACTCAGCTCCTGCTTTATCCCAACTGTTGTCTTCCCAGTAACTGTTTGGACCCAAGACTCACACTCTAAAGCCAGAATGACCCAGATTTCATGCTATCAGCACCCTCACCCCTGCCAGCAGTCTTAAATTTGGGGAAACCCGGGCCCAGAGAAGGGAACTGAGTTAGCCCAAGACACAGAGCTTTCAGGTGGAAACAGGGGAACTAAAGCAGGGATCGCTTGACTCTTGATCTGACATTGTTCTGGAAAGCAGTTCCCCATCAGGAGTCGGGAGGGAGAAATACAGCAGCCGCCCTTACTTTACATTGTGAGAGATGCAGGTGGCCTGGTACAGGACACAGTAGTTTTGAGCACAGGAAACGAGTCAGGCAACTTGTATCTCATTCCCTCCACCACTGTTCACTAGCTGTGTGACTCTGGGCAAGTTGCTTCACCTCTCTGTGTCTTGGTTTTCTCAACTGTAAGATGAGAATAGTCATACTTGCTCCAAAGGGTTATTGTGAGGATTCACTGAGGCAATCCAGGCAAAGCGCTTACAATCATGCGATGCACATAGTGAATGTTTGATTCCTGGCACTGACTGGGGCCGCAGTATTCATCTCTAGGCCCCGTAAGAGCTGCCATGGAAGTGCCCACAGCATGCTAGACACCATCCTGGGTGCCTTTCCACATCTGTGTGTGGTAGTGACACCATGGCTTGTAAAGTGTTTGACGGATGTCATGCTGCCTGGCATACACCTTGTGCCTCTGTTGATTGCACTCACACTGTCTCACTCAACCATCACAATAACTTTGTGGGGTGCGCTTTATAGATGCAAAAAGAAGGGCCCAGATTGGTTCAGTCACTTGCCCAATGTCACACAGCTGGCAGGAGGCAGATTGAGATGCCAGCCCAAAGCTCTTTCCCTTCCCTCCACTTGCCGCCACACATCCATTCCCAGGCTCCCTGCCCTGCAACTTGGGGACCTATTGATACTTAGCCAGTATCATGTGAGACTCACCAGGCTCCATCCTCTGTCCCACGTGGAAGAGGAACATGGAGAGGAGCCGGGGACCATGCTTCCATGCTTTAGGAATTTCCCTTGTAAGCAGAATGGAGAGAGACCAAGCTCTGCATCAGGTGTGCCACCTTTTCATATACCCATATCTATGCAGCCCAGACATGCCCAGGCTAGGTAATGAAGGCACACTTGCTCCTGCTGCAGAACACCAACTCTCCATTCTGAAACGGCCTTCACTAAGGCCAGAGCCCAGGCAGAGCAGGAGCAAGCACAGCCGTCTTCATGGGGCCACTGAGGGGAAGCCCCATCCCCAGAGAAGGTCAAAGTCAGGATTTGTCAGAAGCTCCTAGTGGGAGGAGAAGCTGCTGTAGATGGATGGGGCTGCAGCGCCTCCTCCCCTGCTCAGCACCAGCCAGCATCTCTGCTTTTGTCTATTTCACATTGAGAATTTATGCCCAACGTTTTCTTGGGAGAAAAGCTTAGTTTACTAATCAAAACATTGAAAACATAATTGCAGCCTGTAATGGCCTCACAGCCTGGACCCACAGCCCATAGTGAGAGTAAGCAGATAGTGGTCCTTTCTTAGATGCATTGTCCTCACAGCTTAGAAAGACAGCGGGCAGAGCGTGCAGAGCATGTAGCATAAACACACTTCCCCCAGCACCTGCTGCTGTAGAGGTCCCCGGCTTGTCTTTATGCAACCAGGCTGTGTACATATGAATAAATTAATACTAAGCTCTTAGCTAGGGCTGGAAAATGCCCAGATGAATAACAAACAGGTGCCCTTCCCTCAGGGAGCTCACAGTCCAGTTAATGAATGAAGCAGCAGCCATTACATTCCTCTAAAGAGCTCATTTACAGAGCAAACATCCATGAATTTCTTTCAAGTCTTCTTGCGTCTTTTTGCAGTGGCCCTGGGCACCACCTGCCTGGCCGAGACGTGGCGTGTCTACCCTTCATTCCACAGCAGCCTTAAACCCTCTTTTCAACACCCCTCATCTACACATGAGCAAGGCTTTTGCTACACCTGTTGCTTGGGGATGTTCACCACATTTTGACTCTCGTTTTCCCTGTCATAGTACTTTACTCTTTTCCCTTGTAGCACTCAGCACAATGTGTGATTACATGTTTATTTGTGTTTTTATTAGTTTACTGTTGATCAGCCCTAAGAGGATAAGAACCATCTGTCACACTCAGCAAGGTTTAACCACAGTCTAGCAGAGTATCTGTCCCTTATTGGACACATAGATTATGTGTGAATGACCCTTTGGGAAATTTTGATAGGTAAACTGGAAAGTGGTTGGGGCCTAGAATATGGTGGGCTTTGAATAACAGGCTGAGAGAATCATACTATAGGCATCTGAGCAATTACAGACTATATATTCCTCCTTTCTTCCTTCCCTCCCTTCCATCCCTTGCCTCCCTCCCTCCCTTCCTACCTCCCTTCCTTCCTTCCCTCCTTCTCTTACTCCCTCCTTTCTTCCTTCCTTCTTCCCTCTCTCCTTCCCTCCTTCCTTCCTCCTTTTCTTCCCCTCCCTCCCTTTCTCCCTCTCCTCATTCCCTTCCTTATTTTCTCTCCCTCCTATTCATAGGAAGATTAGAGAAAGAACAGAAAAGAGTTCCTTGTGGGGGTAGAGGGGCAGTGAATTTTGCAGCAAGTAGGTGAGTTTTGGTAAACCTGTTTCCAGGGACACTTGGTCATCCAGGAAGCTTTTTGAAGCAGCACTGGGAAGGCCAGATATTTTCACGGCTCAGCAGAGCCCACATGGCCAGCACTGAGCACAAACTGTTCAAAGGAAGCACCCTTCAGTCCCCAGCCTAACAACCCGGTCACGCGCCAGCTACCCTTCATTACTCCTGTCTCCAGACGCTGCCCTGGAGCGGGCCCCAAGCCCCACAGAGGCATCTTCCGGCCCCAGCAGTCACATTTCAGTGACAGCGAGAGGCCACAGCACCCAGATTGAGGCTGAGAGGGACTAGGCAGGCCAGATGGCTTCCTCTGGGATAGGAGACGCTTCTGGAGTGAAGGCAGCCAGCACCTCCACATTCACCTCGTCGTGACTGGGATTGCAGGGTTGAAATCATGGACTCTGGAGCAGATTTCCTGACTTCAAATTCCAGCTCCACTGCTTGCAAGTCACTTCTCTGTGCCTCAGTTTCCTCCTCTGTAGTGTGGCTCATAAAATCATAGTATTAACCGCCAAGGACAGTTATGGGTCCTAAATGAGCTGTCATATGTACAGCTCTTAGACACAGTCAGTGCTCTGTGCATCTCAGCTGTTATGATTACTGCAAAGAACTGGATGTGTGACTGTCTCCCCCTCTCATATGAACTCCTTGGGGACAGAAACCAGAGCATGTCACTCATCAAAAGTTAACTGACTTTCTCCAGGTCACCAGGGGCACATGACAAAGCATGGTTCCCTGTTCCCTTGCAGTTTCACCTATCTCCCTGGAAGCTCCATGAGGACAAGGACCAGCACCCAGCACTGGGGACACAGAGCAGCTCAAAAAACAGCTGTTGAATCCACAAACAACAGGAGGATTAGAATTAATGATGTTGGGAGTGGGTAATGAGGGGAAGATGGCAGACAGTGTTCATTGTGAGAGTCCCATCTTGCTCCAGAGGGTAGGTAGAAATTCCGATAACCAAGCTGGGAAGTAAGACGCAAAAAGCTAGTCTGGAGAGGGCGTAATGCTGGAAACCCCATTTCTGAAATTCGTGATGGCAAACCAGGATACTATTTGGGTCACAAATGGATCTGCTACTTGGTATCAATAGTCCTTTGGTTAGGGCAGGCACACTGGGATATTTATTTCGAAGTCTGTAGTCAAATCAGGAGTGCAAGAGTTTGCAGTTGGATCGGGGCAATAGGAATGAAATCAAAATGTTTGTCGGAAAGGCTTAAAAGGGTTCTGAAGAGGTGGTTCCTATCAAAGAGCAATCTCCTGGCAATAAAGTGTCTGTCATCATGCTACGTGGCAGCGGGAGGGCAGCGTTTGGTCGTCCCCAGCTCATTTACATGCAGGTGCACTGGGGCTGGACCTGCACTGTGTGAAGAGCCAGTCAGCAAGGGGTGTGGTGAGAAGGTCACCCCTGGGAAGGGACGAGGGCTTTCCCAAGGAAGCAGGCATGGGGACCCAGCACTGGGTTGGAGAGCAGTGACTATCACGGCATCTCTGGCCTGCAGGGCTCAGCCAGGCATAGCATTCCCGCTTGCTACCTTTGATCCCATAAGTCATTAAGACCTCTCAAGGAAAAGCATTCTTCCTTGCAATACAGCAAAGACCTTGTATTCCCCAGCCCCCTGGCGGCCACAGTCCGTCCTGTGGCTGTTGGAGGTAATGAAGTTCAGTAGGAAAAAAACCATCAGACCATCATTTTCCCTTCAAGAAGCCATTAGATGATTCTGTCTGACCTTCAGGGGAGCCCTAGGAAGCTCAGAGTGGCCTCCACTGAGTCCTCCAACTGGCCCCTGCAGAGTTAATGTGCCCGCAGGTTCTGCTGTGAGCTGCACGTGTCTGGTTCCCATCCTTGTGGTCCCCCCTCCCTGTTGCTACTTTTGTGGTTGGAGAGCATTTGGAGACAAAGCCAGGAAACAGGCAGTGTGGCCCGATGAAAGAATCCTGAACTCGAGAGCCAGGAGGCCAGGCTTTATCCACAGATCTGCCCCTGTCTGTGTTCACTGGGATGGATCATTTCTCCCTCTGCAATTTTCTTTTTTAGAAACAGGGTCTCACTTTGCTGCCCAGGCTGGAGTGCAGTGGTATGATCATAGCTCACTGCAGCTTCAAACTCCTTGGGCTCAAGCGATCCTCCTACCTCAGCCTCCCAAGTAGCTGGGACAACGGTCATGCACCACTGCACTCGGCTAACATCCCTCAGCCTCTTTCATATAGAGTCTCCCAAAGTCACCTGGAGCAGAATGACTCAAAGCAGGGCCCCAGGACCAGCAGCATCAACCTCCCCTGGGAACTCATTAGACATGCAAAGTCTCAGGCTCCAGACCCATGAACCGTGGCATTCTGGGGTTAGAGTCCAGCATCTGTAATCTAGCAGTATTCCCAGGTGATGTGAATACACATTAAGGCTTGAGAAACATGAGACCAGAAGGAGGACTGCATCTTACTTCCATCCCCATTCCTAGCTGGGTGCATGACACCTACTAGGGATTGTGTGATCATACGGGCAAGGAGCATAGTAAAATGAATGATCAAGTCTTCAGGCTGTCACTCTCTCTTCTTTCCAACACATCTTGCTGTTTTGGTATCTTTATTTTCCTCTACCACCAAGACACAGCCTGATGCTTAATTTACTACTCAGAAAGGGGGGTCTGGCAATGATATGCACACCTCACCTTGTCTGGTGAGCCCCACATTTGAGGAATGGGGGGTGGGAGGTGCTTTGGCCCTGACTTCTGAACCAAGTGGTTACTGCATGTGGAATGCCAGGCAATGATATCTACACATGTATAATACATAGGTTTACAAGATTCTGTTATAAATTACAGGGTTTTATGGCCCTGGTTTTGCAGACTGATGGCATGAATTGTAACAGTGCAATACATCGCTGCACAAGATAATGCCACCAGCGATGGAGGCCTAATATATCATTACCAAAGAGGATATTGCATTTAGAAATGTGCTATTTTTATTTTTGTAAAGCGCCTTTGGTGTTTTAAAACTGTCAGTTCCAAGATGCCCCAAGAACTGACAAGTTTTAGACAAATGCCAGTGTTCATATAAACCCTGAGCCTTCACCATTATGCAGAGTGGCTGCATGAACCTGCTAAGGCGAATATGAGTATGCCAGAAGAAAGGGAACCCCTTCCTTTCTGCTGTTCCCCACTCCTCACCCCACACACACCCTCACTCTCTCACTGTGCCTTACTCCTTACTCTGTGTCTAATTTCCCAGCAGACGGTTTGGAGCAGGACCACCTGGGATAGCTATGAGTGCATGTCCGGGCCTCCACTGTGCATGTCAAGGTGATGTATCCTAGTGGTTAGGAGCAAATGCCTTGAAGTCTTGGGTTCAAATCCCTTGATCTACCACTTGCCAGATGGGTCACTTCTGGGGAAGTTATTTAACTTCACTGAGCTTTGGTTTCTTCTTCTACACATCAGAGAACATTGCATATGACTTAATTTTGACTGCCTCCCTGCCCCGTGTCTGAGTTCTACTCCCTCTTGCTCATGGTCGCACCCACTCAGACCTCCTCTGGGCTCCACAAACGTTCTAAACAACCAGCCCACCTTTGCTACTACCTCAGGACCACTGTACATTTCCTTCCCTCTGCCAGGAGCACTCCTCCTGTGTTCATCTGCCTCCTCGCTCCCTCACTTCATTTAGATCTCTGCTCCAATGCACTTCACAGAAGCAGCCTTCCCTTACCACATGGCCCAAAATTACTCACTCAAGTCCCTACCTATCCTCCTTCTCTGTCCTTTACTCTGTGCTATTTTACTCCACAGCATGGATGACTCCTGACTCTTGATTAACTAATGGATTACTGTCTGTGTCTGCCTGGCCCCCCTCAATAGAATAGAATGTAAGCTTCACGAAGGCAGAAACGTAAGCTTTCAGCATTCTTGACCCCATATCCTCAACACCAAAGGCAGTACCCAGCATAACTAGATATTCCTATAGATCCGTTGCATTAATGAATGCTGTGAATGCCATGAATTAATGAATGCACATGAATGACACTTACCTGACTATAGTTGGGAAAGCTAACTAATATAAAGCAAGCAAAATGCTCAGCATGGTTCCTTGTCATATAAAAGTCATATTCACTTCTGTTTATAGAGCACTTACGATGTGCCAGACACGGTTTAAGCACTTTGCACACACGAATGTAGTTAATGCTGAAAACAATCCTATGAGGTGGAAGGTATTATTATAATATAATCTCCACTTAGCAAGCAAGGAAACATAAGAACAGAGAGACAAATAACTTGCCTAAGGTTGCCCAGCTAGGAAGTACTAAAGCCACCTCTCGCCTATCCTGCCTCTTGGGACACGTGTGCTGTGAAGGAAGCTGTGGTTGTCATTGCTCTTGTACCCGTGTTCTCTGAATGGCATAGGACCTAGGTACCACCACACCTGCCTTGCTCAGGAAATGGTGCCTGAGAAGGGAGGGCTAGGTGGTATGCATGGAACGTCCATCCCCCAACTCTCAGTCATCATCCAATCTGGGAGCCAGTCTGTGGGAGGTCACATAAGACAGAGGAACGTGCACTAGGGTGGGAGTTTGGCACTCTAGGCTCTTGTCCTGCCCCTGAGACCAACTTGCTGTGTGACCTTACATAAGTTACCTCACCTCTCTGAACCACCGCCACTTCACCTATATACTAAAAATGTGAGATAACAGCCCTCCTCCCACTGTGGAATTTCTTAGGATATGCTTGGACAGGCTCCAGTAGAAAATATTGTGTGACTGACAGACTGCAGTGGAAAGATGTTCAAATCCCCCTTCCATCACGGGGCAGGGTCTCATCCGCGAGACATCGGAGCAGGGGAGTCAGTTCCTAGTGGGCTTTGTAAAGGAGGGCACCTGGTCAGTGAGGCATCCTCATTTGCTAAAGGCAGCCCATACCTGGCTGCTGCCCACAGTTGTGCTTACAGATGCAGCCCTGGTTTTGCCAGATTTATGCAGACAGGCCAGGAATCTGAATGTATTATGTAAAATCACTCCATTTTTTTCAGTGTTGACACAATTTTCAGAGCACTCTGGGATGGTAGGTAGCACATCTGTGGGCTAGATTAGGCCCCAGGGCCTGACAGCCCACCATCTCTGCACCTGCACCTGCTTTAGGGAGTAGGGAGAGCTGCTGCTTGGGAGATGACTCCTCAGGGGACTTAGGTCTGCCCATCACCTCCCAGCAAACCCACTGGGGATGGGAAATGGTCTCCTTCCATATTCCAAAACCAAGAGGAACTGGTAAACAGCTTTTCTCTTACAGCAAAATTTTCTATGCCAATTCATTTCTTTATTATCATGAGAGTCATACATGCACATGGTTGTTAAAAATGCAGAGTGTAAAAAATGTATGTAATAGAAAGTATAATAAAAAGACCCCAGCACTCTTCCTAAAAGTAAACCAACCATTTCTTATGTCTCTTTCTAGCCTATATCTTTTTTTCTTTGTACATTGGGTTCATATTCTACACATTTTGTTCTTTATTTTTTACTTCATGTGTCTCAGACCTATCTGATATCATCTCACACAAATTCATATTGTTTTCTGATTGCTCTATAACAAGTCCTTACATAGGCTTACTATCAGGTATTTCACTAATCTCTGTGGACAGACACTTGGATGGTATTCAGTTTTCAAAGAATAATCTTGTTGCTATGGTTTTTTTGTACACATGCAGCATATCTGTAGCTTAAGAAATAGTATTTTTTAAAGTGACCACTCAAATCCGTGGCAATTAGTGTGGCAAAAATAGTGGTGTATGAATCTGTAACGCATTTTTTCCTAGTGTGAATTAAACATTACTGTACTAAAGAACAAACAGTAAAGCAACTGGAGGGAGATATTACTAAGAGGCAACTTGGGTAGAGGGTATATTGGTGTTCTTTGTACCATTTTTTTATAGTATTCGTTCAGCTTTTCCCTAAGTTTTAGATAATTTCCAAACTAAAAGAGTTAACAAGTTACTTAGTGAAGCGTCCAGAAAATCAGGTTTGGAGATAACATTCTGATGTGCATGAAATCTTATATTACTAATTAGACACACCTTGGTTCATCCTTGCTATTTAGAGCCTTTTGTTCTCTATTTGATTTTTGAGAATTTACAACAGTCACACATGCTTACAGTGGCAAGTGAAATAAAACACCACAAAGATCAATAAAGGCAAAGTAAATTATCTGACTCCTCCACCCCGCCTGTCCCTCTGATCCCTGCTCCTCCTAATGTAACCAGTGTTACCAGCCTGATGTGAACATTTCTACGGCATACTCCTTGTTGACACATGTATAAGCATATAGTCACCTATTTGTGTGTTTTTAATCAGAAACTATACACATTAGTCTAAAGCTCACCCATTTTACCTTATCACATGTCAGCAGACAGAGATCTAACCAATTTCTTTACATTCACATACAATATTCAGCAAAACTATTTCTTTCTGCCCAGGCATGGTGGCTCATACCTATAATCCCAGCACTTTGGCCAAGGGGAGTGGATCATTTGAGGTGAAGAGTTCGAGGCCAGCCTGGCCAACATGGTGAAACCCTGCCTCTACTAAAAATACAAAAATTAGCTGGGCGTGGTGGTGCACACCTGTAGTTCCAGCTACTCAGCAGGCTGAGACAGGAGAATCACTTGAACCCGGGAAGTGGAGGTTGCAGTGAGCCGAGATCATGCCACTGCACTCCAGCCTGGGCAACAGAGTAAGACTCTGTTTCAAAAAAAAGAACAAACAAATAAAAAACTACTTATTTCTAAATAACATTTTGTCTAATTATCAATTAGATAGTCATACAAAATGTAGATGATTTGTAAACGTAAAAGAAGAAAATAAAAATTGCATGTAACTCCCCCACCAGTGGCAACCACTGTTAGCACCCTGGTATATTTTCTTTGGATCTGTTTGCTGTGCGCCCATGCACATGTCTGTGTGAGGATTAGTTAACAAAAATGAGGACGTTTACCATGTTTTCTTGCATCCTGTTCTCTTGACTTACTGTTACAATGTGAGCATTATTCCCATGGATCAAATATCTTTTTTAAAATATGAAGCGTGGAGGTAGTTAAAACAAATTTTAAGTTAGGTTAGCTTTTACATGCCTACAAAGTGGGAGAGACAATCGGGGAAGGCTTCATGAAGGAGCTGATACCTGAACAAAGCTCTGAAGGATGTATAGAAGTCAACCAGATGGAAGAAGAGAAATGGGTGTACCAGGCACAAGAAACAGTATGGACAGAAACCTGGGTGTAAGAGGAAGCTGGGTGCATCCAAAGCCTGCATGAGGCTTCATGATGTCAGCACATGGGTTTGGGGGTAGCAGAGGTAGATAGTTCTTGGAAGGGCTTCAGCTAGATTAAAGAACTTCACTTTTGTCCCTACTGAAGGATTTCATCTGAGAAGGGAAGGCAAGATGGTATGATCATGTCTGAGATATGCATTTTAAGATGATCATATTGGTGACAGTATGAGGACAGGGACAGGGGAGGCACAACTGGAGGTAGAGAGAGGATTATAGGTTTGATAGAAACTCCTGGACAATGTTCCCTGACCTTTGAGATTCACATCCTAAAAATCCACCTGGCTCTTCTCAGCAGCCCAGGGCCACCTCTGGAATAGTTGCCTGAGCTTCCTTGGCAATTCTGATGTTCTTAGCTGGTGGACTTCACCTCCAAGCTCCAGAGTGCCTGTTAATGAAACCATTAGCAGTTTGACGGAAATGATTTTAGAAAACTTGGATCAAAATAGATTCCTCTCTTCTACAGCTGCCCCCGGTGACCTGTAGTTCACAAAAAAGAAAAAAAAAATTAAGAGGAAAGAAGATCCTGGAAACCCACAGAATTATAGAACTCAACAGATGGTTTAATTGTACAGAGCCTGGGTCTGGTGTTGGCATTATGGGGCTGGAACATCCACCAAGATTGGATGTTTTACACTTGGAAAATCCAAGGCTCTTCAAAGAAGAGACTAGATATTAATTTATTTTATTTTAAAACTCCTCCTTTTAAAATCAGATCCTCACTTTCCTCTTCTTTTCATGAAAACCAGAGCCTCGAGTCTCAGGAGTCAGATGGTCACTCATACCCACAAATCCTCCTTCTGCCTCTGGCTGCCTGGACCATCCAGAGAGGATCCTATCTGCCAGCAAATGCTAGTCAATGCTACAGAGGCAGAAACTTTTGTTTCTTCTTGTACACATCTGTAGTAATAAGTAGGAAAAAAGAAAAGAAATGCAAGAAAATCCATCAACCTAATTGTTTGGAAGTGGAAAGTTTTCCATGAAGCATTAATAACACTGACCTGGTGGTAGCTTTTCATTTTCAGCTCTGTTGTAGCTCCTATAACTCCCAGAGAGACAAATGAGGGGTGGTGTGCATGTATGTGCATGCATACATGATTGTGTTTGTGTATACTCGTGACTAAAATCTAGCTAGAAACCACAGTCAGTAATATACGTTTGGTCTTGAATTCCTAAAGCTGTTCATATTAGCTGGGAGGCAGTGTTGCACACAGCTGAAAACACATGGACCTGCATTTGAACTTCAGCTCTGTCTCCTGCGGGCTGTGTGATCTTGGGAAGTTGTATACCTTCCCTGTTTCTTCATCTGCAGAGTGGGACTACTGTGATAACTGTCTTACAGGAGTGTGAGTACTGACTGAGATGATACCTAGCAAACAAAGACATTCACGTGGTGTCCAGCATGCAATGAATGGCAAATGTTATTTCTATTGGAGTTTAACATACATTTCATCCCTGGGGATCCAGGTGGATCTGGGTTTCACCCACAAGAACAATTCAGGCCTGATAGAGGCATGGGATAGAAGATAGGACAGTACCCCATAAATCTGAGAGGCCAAGGCAGTCTGTGAGTGTGTTGTTAAAATGGAGAGATGTGGCCATAACCCAATGAAAAGCCAAGTTCTTAGATAAGGGGAAGAGAACACATAATAAGGCAAAGATGCTGGGCAAAGGCATAATAGAAGGACAAATGGCAGAACTCCAGCTAGAATTGCCAAGAAACAGAGTCAAGTGCAAGGGACACACAAGGTCAGGTAGTTCAAGAACTAAGACCAAGAATGAGGGGGCTGCCCCAAGCTGCACTATGTGAATAGCACTGGAGAGTCTGTGCACCCATTGCAGGGCTGGGCACATACTTTTCTATGGCTCAGGGAAATAGCGCTGAAGATATTACTCAACATATGAACCCTGGGAATGGCAGACCAAACAAAAGCACACTTTTGCCATTGTCCTTTCCTTGGCAGGCCATCAGCAGAAAATCTGGTCTCTGGGCTGGGTCTGTGTCAACATATCCAGAGAGATGTTTCAGGTCCTTGTAGACCAATTTGTCCTAGAACAGAGCGGACTGTAACAAAAGCTGTTTGTAGCAGGGCTGGCTGTATTATACATGACATTCATTTGCTAATTTGCATTTCCTTCACCTCTTAAAAAATGAAAAGCAGGAGCAAATAAATGATGAATGTGAGGGAAATTGAATGCCTAATAAATGAAAAAAACTGCAGCGATGAAAGAACTGGGTGCAGTTTGAAAATGAAATGAGTTCTCCTAAAAAGCAGGGGCATGAACTGTCTGGGCAAGATAGCCCTATGGTATACGGCCCACACTCTTGATTGGGAGGTTCAGGAGGGCATAGCAAGGCCCCAGTTCTTCATGCTCTGCACAACCTTAAGCAAGTCACTCCATCTCGTCAAACCTCAATTTTCCTATGTGAAAAATGGATTTGATAGTACCTGGCCTGCTCACTTCACAGGGTTCATGGGAGTTCAGCATGAGTAATGCAGATGAGAAAGCTGGAGCTACACCAAGAACTTACCGATCAATACAAGGGATCATTCTAGTACAATTCAGTGACTATCTCCTGAAATCGAAGGGACTTTCTGCCTTTAGAAACAACAGTGGGTGGGAAGAGCATAGTCTTTGCATACAGATCTGAGTTTGAATCCTGACACTATCATCTATTAGCTGTATGACATTGAGTAGGTCACTTTAACCTCTCCGAGCTTCAGTTTCTCCATAAGCAAAGTGGGAAAAATGGTACTTGCACCCTCATTACATTGGTCAAAATGTTAACTAAAATAAAATATAAGATGGTACCTGGGGTCAATGTGGTGGCTCATGTTTATAATCCCCGCACTTTACGAGGCCAAGGCGGGAAGATCACTTGAGGCCAGGAGTTCAAGACCTGGTCAACATAGCAAGACCCTGTTTCCACAAAAATAAAAAATTAGCCAGGCATGGTGGCATACACCTGTAGTCCCAGTTACTCGGGAAGCTGAGGTGGGAGGATCTCTTGAGCCTAGAAGCTCAAGGTTGCAGTGAGCTATGATTGTGCCACTGCACTCCAACCTGAGAGACAGCGAAAGACCCTGTCTAAAAAAAAAAAAAAAAAAAAAAGATGGTAGCAGGTACATAATAGGTGTTCAACTAAAGCTGGTTTTAACTCTTTCCTGCCCTAACTTTTGAAAAATAGCATTCTGAGCTACAAAAGAACTTAAAAATATTTAGCCCAGGATCTGTCTGTCTCTCATAGTCAAAGCAGTTTTAATTTACTACAAATACTAAGTCAATTCTTTCTTTGAATATAACTGTGCAGCGAATTTGACATCAGGAAAGTAACAAGTAGGCATAAAACATTAAGAATTTGGCCTGCTATCTGCAGGTTTAAAATGGAAATAAAGTATACACATAAATATGCTTTTGCACATAACCATTTGAAATATATATTCATCAGCACCAATCCATCTAACGCTGATTACATATAGCTTTAAAATCAGAGGCACCATTTTTGCCTTTAGTCAGAATTTTTCTAAGTCTGTTCCTTAGAGTTGTAGGGTTCCATGGAGGGTCCTTGGGCGCCCTGGGGGAGATAAGAAAGATTCAGTGCCCAGGACTCCCTCCCTACTATAACCAGGGCATCTTTCATTTGTTTAAAACATTGGGGTTCTATGCAAGGCTTTTCTCTTTAAGAATCTTTTCCTACAAAGCAAAAATATGAAAATGACCAATGTAGTTCAAATCCCTCATCTTACAAATTGAATTCACGAAGCTTACAGGGAAGCAGTGACCTGCCCGAGAACATGGCGCATGAGCTAAGCACAACAGGACGGGGGACAGAACTCGCAGCCCAGGCCTCTTCTTGTTCCACTCAGAGAACATTTTTTTAGTCTAGAGGTAACGTTTTCTGGAAACCAGTGGCATGATCTCCCCTGGCCCTGCTGGACACACATTTGCAAGATGGTAGCGAAGTGCTGGGCTGGGCTATAGCCCCACACTAGAAGCAGGCTCCCGGCTGTGGCCTCCAAGGCCAAGGGCTAGCCACCCACACCCCCAGCTCCTCTAAAAAGGGGCAGCTCCCTTTGGGTGAGTATTATGTCAGGACTAACTCAAGTAGTTTCAAATCAACACAAGGAAAATGACCAAAATTCTTTGAGCACCGATGATGTGCCTGGTAGCTTAAACACAGTATTTTATTACTTTCCTGGGAAGCAGGTATTTGTAGCCCCATTTTACAAATAAGGAAACTGAGGCTTAGAGAGAATGAGTTTGCCTAAGATAGACACAGGTAGAAATGTCAGAGGTAGGATTACTCCCTAGAAGTGTCTGGCCCCAAGAATCCCTAATTCCCAGTGGCTTCTTTGTTTCCTGATCTCCTAGCCTGTGAACTCAGAACCCCATACCTTCTGGATTGGCCCCACTCACTTTTCTGGGACCATCTTCTCCTCCCGCCATGATCTCACTTCCCTAGCTACAAGATAACAGGCCAGTAAGTCCCAAGCCTATGGTTCATGAATCCTGAGAGCCTGGAGGTGTTCAGCAGCTTCCACGACCGGCAGAATGAATGGTTTCACCACCCACCCTGCCTTTGGTGGAACTAAGGTTTATGCAGCCACTGCATAAAGTTATGCTTTGGGGCCTGGGGGCTGCAAGAGGCCTCCAGAGTGAGCAGACACCTGCCAGATGTGCCCAGAGGGAAGGACAGTTTGAAGGCAGAGCTGCAGCCCTGACTGAGATTTCAGTCTTGGCATGAAGGCCATATTATGTCACCTGTCATCAACGTGTCCATTCACTTGGATTCCCAGACAGGGGTCTGTCCTGGTCCTTCTTTTGTCTCGGGGCTCACTCCTGTGGAGACTCCTCTCTCCCCAACCTCCTAGTGTCGGAGGACCTCAGGGCTTGGTCTTTAATTCCCTTCTCTCTATATACTTACTCCCTTGCTCATCTCCTCCAGTCGCCTGGCTGTGAGTACTATCTCCGTGCCAATGCTCCACTATTAAAGTCTCCAGCCCAGCTCTTCCTCCCAAACCCTGGGCTCTTCTCTCCAACCACCTACTCAACATCTCTGTGTGGATATTTAGACATCTCACCCCGCCCCCACATCTAAAACCGAGCTCCTGTTCTTAGTCCCGAAACCTATTCCACCCACAGTCTTTTGTATCTCAGTGAGGACACCTTCATCCTTCCAGTCATTCAGGTGAAAAACCTTGTGTTCAGTCTTTACCCTTCTCTTTCTCTCTCATCCCACCTCCAGTCTGTCAGGAAATCCTGTTAGCCTTACCTCTGAAATATGTTGAAAATCCAGCCACGTCTCACAGCCTGTACTGTTCCCATCCCATCTAAACCATCACCATGCATTACCTGGCTGACTCCAGAAGGTTCCTAGCAGGACTTTCTACTTCTACCCTTTCCCCTATAGGAGGCTGGCTCATGGCCCCCAAAAATACCAAGTACCAGTTCCAGGAAGATGTAAATGTTGCCTTACTTGGGAAAAAAGACTCTGCAGGAGTGATTAAGTCAGGAACTTGAGATGGAGATACCATCTAAGATTATACAGGTAGGCCCTAAATATCGCTGTAACTGTTCATAGCAGCAGCAGAGGGAGAATTGACACGTACAAAGAAGAGGAGGATGTGACCATGGAGATGGAGATTGATGAGAGTGATGTGGCCGCAAGCCAAGAACACCAGAGCCACCAGAGGCTGGAAGAGACAAGGAACAGATTCTCCTTTGGAGCTTCCGAAGGGAGTGTGGACTTCCTAACACACTGAACCCACATTTGTTCCAGCTCAGTGAAACAAATTCCGGATCTGTGGCCTCTAGAACTTTGAGATAATAAATCCTGTTGTTTTTGGCCATCCAGTTTATAGTAATAGCCACAAGAAACTAATGCGCTCCCCTACAGTCTATCCTTATTGCGTTATTTTAAACATCCATAAGATCACATTAATGATTTGCTCAAAAGCCCCAGTGGCTCCTTCCGTCATTCAGCGAAAAACTGCAGGCAGCACAGTGGCTAAACGCTCTTGCCCACATTACTGCCTTGATCTATTTCACTATCACGTACTCAGCCACTCCACCCACACTGGCCTCCTCACTATTCCTTGAACGGTCCGGGCATACGCCCACCTCAGGGTCTTTGCACTTGCTGGTCGCTCTGCCTGGAATGCTCTTTCCTGAGATATCCACAAGGTTCTCTCCTTCACCACTTTGCAGTCTTGAAAGTTGAGTCAAGTCTGATCTCACCTTCTTAGTGAGGCCAAGCATGGCCACCCAGTTTCAGTTGCAAACCACACCACCTCTTCCCCTGGCATCCCCATTCTACTCACCCACCTCTGCTTTCTCATAGTCTTCCATCACCTTCAAACATGCTATATCACTCTCTTACTTATTATGTTTATTGTTTTCTGCCTGTCTCTCCCACTCCATGTACACATATTCTTCAGAGTCTAAGCTCCCTGAAACACAGGAACCTCTGTCTCCTGTGCCCACTGATTTATTCCAAGTACCTAAAGCAGCACCTGGCACAGAGAAGATGCTCAGAAAAAAGAGTGCATGCATGATCTATAAAACTGAAGCTTACCCGCCTTTGTTCTTAGGGAAGACTCACCCTTCTGTCCTTACACAGCCACTGGGGAACCTACTCTTGGCTTAGCCGACTCACTCCTTCTGCTCCAGGAAGCTCCCTCTTCTGGGTCACTTCTCTCCTGGCCTCCTGGCTGACAGTAGACATGGGTAGGCTCTCTCCACCTTGATTTTCTGGAAGCTACTGTGTTCTTTTTGTCCCTTGTCTCTGTCTCCTAGAGACACTTCCTCCAAAAATGATGGTAGGTTCAAAACCAGAGACAATTTTAGGTGGTTTTTTTTTTTTTTTTTTTTTTGGATTCACAAAGTTTCATGAAAACCAAATGAACTTAGAAAAGAGATCCTAAGGAGAGCTGAAGAGCTGCCAGCTGGACACCTAAGATCTCTCAGGCCCTCGACATATGTATTTGAAACCACACCTCACTTTGTATCAAACACACTAAAAAGAACTACTTATTTCACAAAAAATATATAACATTTTGCCATAAAATATCTTGAAAGGATTTTAAAATTCTGCCTTTGCAATTATTTAACTAGAAATTGGCTCACCAACTAACTCACCACTGGCTATGATTTCTGAACACACATCCCATGTACTCTGGAATTCTTGCAGAGTGAGGAGAATGTGGCTCACACATTATTTTCAAATGTAATGAAATCTTATTAAATGCTCTATGGAACAATGAATGAAGTTGCTATGGCATGAAGTCGACATGTGGTGAACATGTGAACAAACATTTATTTATTTCATTCCTGCCCTTTTCGTATATTGCAGCTAACCACATTTTTTTCAGATCCAATTTTCTTCTTGTTGTTGGCTCTTAAAAATCTCCTACGGCTTTTGTCAGTGGTGGCTGCTGAACAAACTGGCTGTGCTGAGGAACCCTCAGTGAGAATGAGAAAGGCTGGGGGCAACCACCAACTCACTGTGTGAGCTTGAGCAAGTCCCTAATGCACTCTAAGCCTGAGCTTCCCTCTCTCTGAAATTGGAATTATGGCTCTGCTTCTATGTGACTGTAGGAAACAAAAGGGATATGGGTGTCAAAAGTGCTTTGTAAACAGTAAGGCACTATGCGCTTGCTCATTTAGGCAATTTTTTTTGACAGCCTTGCTGGCTGAATTCACTTGCACCCAGGTCAGGAGGAACTCTTATTTCCTGCTGAGCAGGGGTGAGCCCCACCACGCCCTTGCAAGGCTTTCTGGCACAGTGCCTATGGTTTCCCCAGAAGCTCCCCAACCTCATTCTGTCTACTGGTCTGGCTGCCAGGCCTGAGTTTTATTAAAGTTGCCCTACTGCCTTGAAGTTCGTTTTAAATACAGGAAGGGGACGAAGGAGTCGGCATTTATGGAGTACACACTGTGCACTAGGCCCTCATCATGTCGTTTCATCCTCAGGGAAGCCTGTGTTCCCAGAAGTGTTCTGTTTCTCCCCCTGCCTTCACACTCTCTGAAAACAGCACCTCCATCTGCCCCGTACCTTGAGCCAGGAACCTGAGAGTTGCTCTTTATTTCTCCCTCTCCCTTCTCCCGACCACCACATCTTATCCACCAGCCAACTAGCCCCACTCTACCCACCTTTAGTACCTATCCTGAGCCCACCCACTTAGCTCCATCTTGACTGCTACTGTGACTTCTTGCCTGGAGGGTACACCTCCAAACTGGCATTTCCAAATTCACAGGGTTCCGTGTATTTCATCTTCTACCAGGAATCCAGAGTGACTTTTTGAGTAGAGTCAGGATCTCACTATGTTGCCTAGACTGGTCTCGAACTCCTGGCCTCAAGCAATCCTCCTGTCTTGTCCTTCCAAAGTGCTGGGATTACAGGCATGAACCATTGTGCCTGGCCTGGAGTGCTTTTAAAATTGGTAAATCAGTTCACTCCCTGCCTTCCCCCATTCGTGCTTCCTCCCAAACTCTTTATGAGGCCTGCACAATCTGGCACCCACCTTCGCCTCTGGCCTCATCTCTCACTCTTAGTGGTCTTGACACTCGACCTCCCAGTCTCTTGAGGAGCCCGCCAGGCTCTTTGCCCCTTTGTTTCCATTACCCTCTGATACTCTCCCAACTCCTCACATACAGAATCCAAGCTTAGTGGCTACCACCTTGAGGAGGACCCCCAGGTCTCTAAGGCCTATTGGTCCCTATCATTCCTGAACATCTTTCCTGAGCTTTCTTCATAGCTCTGTATAGAATTGGCAACCCACATTTTAGTTTATTTATGCATTGTCTGCCTCTTCATAGTAATTCCAAGAGGCCACAGACTTTGTATGCTCAGCTCTCATAGATAGCCAGCACAGTGCCCGGGGCTCAATGGGAGCTCAACCAACAGTTGTTGAATGAATGAAAATTCCATATTGACTCAAGATGGAAGAACAGATGTTTAACCCAAAGATGAGCTGAAATTCCAGCCCCTTTAGGATCCTAGCAGCCTCCTCTGGACTCCCCAAGCACCTGTTCCTATTTCTGTAATAGCTCCTGCTGCACTTTAATTGATCTTTTCCTCGTCTCTTCCTTTCCATTATGAGGTTTTCAAAGACAGCAGCCATGTGTCCCAGCATCTAACCCTGTGAAAGTGTGTTTAAGGAGTGACTAGAACTATGATGAGCAGTCCCAGGAGCCAAGGCCGCTGGGGAGTCTTTGTAATGCATGTGATGGCTGTTATATATTGTTATAGTGATGGTGTTATGATCTATATTAATATAATAATTATGTAATCATTATTACAGAATAGACTATGTTAATGCTAACAATACCCCCATATGACCCAGTTTAATGCTTTTGTTATGTGGATGAGACCAAAAGTACTGAGAGGAGGGTCTTGCCCAATACCACACAGTGGCAGTCCCAAGAGCAGAACCCAGAGCTACCCCCTCCCTGTCCTGTTCTTCTTACTGCCAGCATGTACCACCTCGTTTCTTTCCTCTGCATTCTCCTGAGCAGTGGTGCTGAGCCAGTGAGAAAGGCAGGCAGGGTTAGTGGTCAGACCATGCCTTGTCCTCCATAATGAAGGCTGTGTGTTGAAAGCACAAGACCCTATGTGCAAGGATCCTCTAAGAGCCAAGGGTCTCATGGGGTGGCAAGATGTGGCCAAGACAAGCCAGTCTTAGGGAATGCTGAGTGGGTGCTGATTGAGAGCATAGATTCTTACGGCAAAGTAGATTTTCTTGCCTTTGTTTGCTTCTTTGTTACCAAAGCTGATTGTGCGTCGGCTTTGTGTCTCCATAAACCCTTTAGTCAAACATCTGCATGGAAATTAGAAATCATAAAAGTTATATCTAATGCATATTATTCTAGACACCTTGCTAAGCATTTTATGTGTTGGCTCATGTAAATAGTGATCTGATTAATTCAACCAAAAAGATCACCAAATGATGTAAAGCAGGATTTCATGTACTTCCTAGGGGCCTCATTTTCCAGTCTGATTGCCTATGTGGTCTTCTCAAGTCAACGGATGCTCACCTAACCTGCCTTTCCAGTGTGAATACACAGTTGTCTTCAAATACTGCCAATGCAAAGCCAGTATTACTGCATAACTTTTCGTTTCAGATGGAGACATATCTCAAAGTATTTGACTTCATCTATTCTAACAGGATCACTTAGCATATCCCCACACTTCCTTAGGCTGTCTCCATAGGAAATAATTTTCTATTCTTTCATTTCAAAGAATGAAAAAACAGACCTTATCAGTTTAATTCCCTCAGCACCACATTTAGCTTAGCAACGTGCACTTACTGCTACCTCATGAGCATATAGAAACAAGGGGTTTCTAGGAGATAGAGTTTATCCCAGGGTGAACAAAGGGGAAAACAGAGGCTCAGAGAGGTTAAGTGACTTGCTTAAGGTCACTCAGCCAATTTGTGGCAGAGCCAAACTAGCACTCGCTTTTTCCAACTCCCAGTTAAATGGTCCTTTCAGAGGATTAAAAATGATCAGGGAAAAGCTGGAGATAGATATATGGAATTCTTCATACTATTCTTTCTACTTGTACTTGTTTGAAATTTTTCATACTAGGAAGTATTTTTAAGTGAAGAAAAAGCCCTAGAAGTGTGTTTGATCATAGCAAGAATGGGCCCTGTTTTTAATATTCACGTCTTCAAAGAAGATGTGTTTAATTCTTCCTGGAGGGATCTTTCCTGCATGTTGAATTCCCTCAACATCACACACAGTCTATTCCACACATAATTACTAATGGCGAAACAGGCTTGGATTTTTTTTTCCTTCTGTCTACCAGCCAGAACACAAGACTTCCCTTCTTTGAAGCTCCAAGTACCCCTGGGAACTGGCCTCAGATTTCCTCTCTACCCACGTTTCCCCATCACCTACTCATGCCATACCCCGGCAGCCATAGTGCCCCCAACCTCATTCTCCCACAGACCACCTCAGGGTTTTTGCCATTGCCAAGGATTGTCAAGTACTGCAGTCCTGTGATTTACTATATATTTTCCTTTGAGCTGACTCATTTTGTTTACTTCAATCTATTTTCAGAGAAAACTGCATGTCATTGCTATTGATGGAAGATCAGTCATATTATCTGTGAAATCAGGGTTTGATGTACTAGTTATACTTATTCTAGTAATCATTATAAAATACATAGTTATTAAGAAAACATTGTGTCCATCAATGTACAACTTCATGCTCTAAGAAGCTCTGCCATCAGCTGCTAGTCTCCTGGGAAGAGCCCTGCGTAGTATCTCTGCCTTGAATGCAGGGATGTGGGAGTGTGGAAGGTGTGTGCACACACATGTGTGTTTTAAGCAGTGGATCACGTCCATCTGACCACAGAAACAGACGTGGCATGCGCTTCTGATTTCTGCCATGTGCTCCAGCGAGCTGGGCTGATGCACAGGAGTGAGGGCGTGGCTTGCAGGTAAACCAAGCAGGCAGTCCAGCATTCACCTCTCGATCCAGCCCTCTTACTCCCTGCCCACCTTCCCTGCACAACAACCCCCACAAAGTGAGCAGAATTTCCTGGAAAGAGCCTTAACCACCATTGCCGGAAATAGAAGTAGGTGAAGTGTAAGGAGGACTGAGAAGGGATGGGCCTCAGTGAGAAAAATAGGTGTTTTATGGAGGTGATTATACGCCAAAGTGGAATTTGTAAATTGGAAACTCCCAGGTGTCTCGGATGACTCTCATGAATGTCAAGGGCCTAAGGCGCTTATGTTTATCGAGAGGCAGTGAGGAGTGCTAGGATGGACTTGGCTGTGGAACCACACAGACTAAGTTTAAATCCTATTTAAGTCATCTTGAGAAGTTGTTGAAGTCCTCAGAGCTTCATTTTGTTTATCTGTGAAATGGGGATAATAATATCATCTCTCCAGGGTTGCATTGAAGATTAACTAGGAAAGAACTGGGCATAGTACCGGGCTATAAAACACAAGCAATTGTGATTTTCCTAAATTTCTGAAAGACCATGGAAGACTTTCTGATTCATTGAAGAAAGAATAAATCCTCTTTTGTGTAGGTTCGGAGTTAAAGTGGAGAACACTTATTACTGTACTGCAATATTTTGAGATTGGGTTTTCCATTTATATATAGCAACTCTCAACTAGAATATTGATTTAAGCAGATCACTCCACGATTGCCCGCTAGCATCATGAGGGTGTTCCAGTACCCTGCCTTAAAATTGCCATGTGCATTTTGTGGCTTGGCTCTGTCTCCCCAGCTTGGCTGTGAAGCCCAGGAGGACAGGGACCAAGATTCCTTAGATATCTCCACTAGCAGAGGCACAATCTGCGTACATGGTGGGCTCTTAGAGCATGTGTCCTGGGTAGAATCCAATGGAATTAGGCCGCAGGGTTGTTACGGTGTTCAAGAACGCCCCATAAATACAGTCCTCTTTCCTGCCCAGGCTGGGAACCATTTGAAAAATAAGAAGAGATAAAATGGGATACAAGCCAAAATGGTATCTTTATGATGAATAAGGTCTCTATGAGGTATGGCTTATTTCTGTGAGAAAATGATCTTCCTAACCTAATACTGAATGCTAGAATTCTATGGACTCCCTCTGCAATCATAGGCAGCACAGGGCTAGAACAGCTTTCCCCATGTGGTGAGAACAGAAAAGGAAGGGGGTTGAGGAGAAAAGCTGAATATTGCATGAATGGAGGTCCCACCACGTGAGTGAAACAGCAAAGGAAGAGGCGGAGTCTCCTTCACTAGGGTCAGTTTGCTTATTTATTTGCTTGTGTTTTCCTGGATCTACCTCTGCTCGAGAACCAATATCCTGTAAGTCTCAATAAAGTACCCAATACTCGGTTAACCCGTTCATAAGATAGGGTGGCATGTAAGAAAACAGCATGGTTTGATTCTGAAGAAACTGGAATGAGGGAGACCTGGATTTAATACAATTCTGCCCCTGATGAGCTGTGTGACCGTGAACCCTGCTCTTAAGCTGCCTGGGCGTCAGTGTCCTGATCTATAAAAGGAGATCTGTGATTTCTATGTTACAGGGTAGGTCTGGGTGATAAGTGAGATCATGCACATGCCAGTGCCTCATTTGTAGTATGGAGCAGGCACTCCAGAAACGGTAAAATTATCTGAAGAGCTAAAAACACCAGATATGCCTGCCACGGTCCTGCTTTTGAGGGTTTTTTTTTTTTTTTTTCTTTTCTTGGAAGGGCTGGCTGTGGAGAAGGCAGGGAATATGTCCCTAAGAGCATCTTGATTTATGGAGGAAGGCACCCAGAGGGAGTGGAGCAAGAACTAGAAGGGCAAGGACCCCACAGGAGGGGGATATGGGAGACACACCCTACCCTCCAGTGCTACAGCTCCTTCCCACTCCTGGCTGCCTGGGGTAGGGGATGCTGAAAGCCTCTCGTTGCCTGTTACGGCTCCACAGACAGATCAGGTGGAGAATCTAGTTAAATGGCAAACTCTCATCCAGACAAAGAACTCCAGGTCTGAGCTGCACAGGGTCCCTCGAGATGAGGCCAATATTTGCTTTCTGACCAGTTGCCTAGCACCCAAGCATCTCCCATCTCTCTGGCAGGCTGCTTTCTTCGAGAAGCTTTTCTCTATCCAACCTCAACAAAAGGCAGCCTTTGGCTGGAGGGTCTGGAAGGAGGAGCACTAGCAGTTGCAGGCCTGAAAGAAATTCTCTGGAATGAGCTGGGATCCAAAAAAAATGTGTAGGTAACAGGTTTCACGTGCGAAACTGCTCAGGCCTGGGACCTCCATCTTGGGAGGGAAGTAGGGGAGGCAATGTTTTTGTGATAGCCCTCTGTGCTCCACCAAAACAACTTGGGGGCATCCCTCACTCTGTAGACTCAAGTCATGGCAGGGATGGGACCAGCACCCATAAGCCCAAAGCATCCAGATCAACTATCTTAGGCTGTGTCCATTTGGGAAGGTTTTTGGCTCCTGGGTTGCAAACTCATCCAATAACCCTTTACTGTGTACCTACTACATGCCAGATCTAAATCTCGCTTTTATCCTATAGTCTAATAGGATAGACAGGCAAGTCAACTGGCAGATACAGAACAATACTGTGCTAGGACAGGGTCGGGGGAAAGAAGGATAAGGGAGGCCTAACCTAGTCTTGGGAAGTCAGGGTAGGCTTCCTGAAGGAAGAGACATTTAAGAACAGCATGTGCAAAGGCCTGGAATCTAGAAAGAAGAAAACTTATGCAGGGAGCCAGCACAGTGTTGACTGTAAGAAGACACCGAATACCACCCAATATTTGAATTTAGGGTGGTTTATAAATGTCGCTATGGCTCTCCCCAGATCTCAGCAAACTTTCTTCTAAATTTATAATCATTTTTTTGTAGGGGGGCCGGGGGCAGGGTAGGAAGGCTAGTAACACTGACTGGGCACCCAGGCCAACGACCCTGTACAATCTTAAGAATCCTCATTTACTTATCGTTCATTTGACAAACAGTTATCGAACTTACTGTGTGCCAGTGTTCTAGGCATCAGAGCGTACGGCAGAAAGCAAAACAGACAACAAACAAATTCTCTGTCCTGCAGAGTTTTCACTTAAACTGTAAAGGACATAATGGCAAATAAATACATAAATGAAACATACAGACTATCAGATGGAATGAGTGTTATGGAGAAAACCAGAGCAGGAAAGGGGAACAGGGATTTCTGGGGCTGGGGGATTACAATTTTAATTAGAGCTCTTAGGAAACAGTTCATATTTGAGCGAAAACTTTTTTTTTCTTTTTTTTGAGATGGCATCTCACTCTGTCACCCAGGCTGGAATGCAGTGGTGCAATCTTGGCTCGCTACAACCTCCACCTCTCAGGTTCAAGTGATTTTCCTGCCTCAGCCTCCTGAGTAGCTGGGACTACAAGCACATGCCACCATGCCTGACTAATTTTTATATTTTCAGTGGAGATGGGGTTTCACCATGTTGGCCAGGCTGGTCTCCAACACCTGACCTCAAGTGATTATAGGAGTGAGCTACCCTTCCCGGCTGAGTAAACACTCTAATAAAGGGCATTATTGAGCCTTGTGGCTATTGGCTGGGGCAGAGGTGTTGGGGAAAATATTCCAGACAAAGAGAACAGCAAATGCAAAGGCCCTGAGGCAGGAGTGGGCCCAGTGTGTTCAGCAACAACAGGGAAGAGAGTCTGGCCAGAGGGGACCGGGCAGGAGATGGAAAAGGAGGTGAGGTCACATCTCATAGAGATGGCAGGCTGTCGTAGGCATGCAACTTTACGAGGCATGAAATGGGAAACTGGCAAATTTTGAGCAGAGCAGCAGTATGTTACATTTGCTGGCTCTAATGTCAAGAATAGCCCAGAGGGCAGCAACAGAGAAAGCAGGGAGGCCAGTAAGGAAGCAGCTCCCTGCAGCCAAAGCCTCAGCATTGCCCTGGGCCACGCTGCCAGCCTCCCTGGAGTCCCAGAGCCTCCTCATCTCTCCGGGTGAGTAACTCCAAGGAGCAGCCTCCTAGTCCAAAAGTCTGGCAGTGCCGTCGTGCGGCTCCCACAGGGTCTGTCCAGCACAGCCTCTGCGATTTTGCCGGCGGGATCCTTCACCAGCACGTGACTTCGGGCCCGAGTGGTAATGAAATCAGGTAGAGGAATGGTGCTTTTAACAAAAACGAAAACAAAACCGTGAACATGAAAACAACAGCCGCCTTTATTGCAGTGTTGAGTGGCTCTGGCTTCGGAACCACACGGGCCTACCGGGTTTGAATCCTAATTACGTGAGGTTTCAGTGCCCCAGGTTCCTCATTTGTAAAATGAGATAACAATAGCTCCCAGTTCGATGGGGAGGATTTAGTGAGATATTGTATGAGAAGTCCTTCACCACAGTGTAAGGCACAGGACCTGCTTATTAGAGATGCAGTAAGAGTGATGGCTACATGAGGAGACTGGGACTCTCAGAAGGCGTGGACTCACCCCTGCCATGGCCATTAGCACCCCAAAAGGATGGGCTGAGACTAACAGTGTAATACCTACCCTGCGCCAATTGCATACCTCATTTAATCCTGCCTCAACCCTGCCAGGTAGATACATTGCATTTATTGTACAGATATGAAAACTGAAGCTCAGAGCAAAGAATTTGCCCAGGGCCAAACATCTACTAAGGCCGGGCGCGGTGACTCACACCTGCAATCCCAGAACTTTGGGAGGCTGAGGTGGGCAGAGCACCTGAGGTCGCAAGTTCAAGACCATCCTGACCAACATGGAGAAATCTCTCTACTAAAAATAAAAAATTAGCTGGGCATGGTGGCACATGCCTGTAATCCCAGCTATTCAGGAGGCTAAGGCAGGAGAATTGCTTGAACCCAGGAGACGGAGGTTGTGGTGAGCCGAGATCACACCATTGCACTCCAGCTTGGGCAACAAGCGGGAAACTCCATTTCAAAAACAAAACAAAACATATCTACTAATTGGCAATGTCTACCTAATTGCAGAGAGCACAATACCCACCACAAACCCTGCTGTGACCTCCACTCTGCCACCTCAGGTCCAGCCCTAGATAGCACTCAGTTTATGCCTCACTAACCTCCACTTGGGACTTTTTTGGACACTAAGTAATGGTTCTTCTGTCTCTGATGGTGCTCTGTGGCCTGGCTGGATGATGGACTTCTCAGCAGCACTGTCCTTGTCATGTCTGTGAACTCTTCATGTCCCTGTATCAACATGGAACTACAGGTACACACCAACACACACTCACGTGTCCCTGCATCGTGTCCCTGGCATGCCTGTGAACCCATCACATCCCTGTCTTAGGGCTGCTATAACAAATTGCCACAAAACATGTGGCTTAAAATATCAGAAATTTATTGTCTCACATTTTGGGGCCAGGAGTCCAAAATCAAGGTGTTGGCAGGCTCATGCTTCCTCTGAAGGCTCTAAGGAAGACTTCTGCCTCGCTTCTTCCAGCTTCTGGTGGCTGCAGGAGTTCCTTGAGTTGTACGAGGTGGTATAACTGCAATTTCTGCCTCTATCAATGCATGGCCCATTTCTTTCTGTGTCCAAATCTTCTCTGTTTTCTCTTAGAAAGATACTAGGTCATTGAATTTAGAGCTCACTCTAAATCCAGGATCATTTTGTTTCAAAATCCTTAACTAATTACATCTCTGAAGACCCTATTTTCAAGCCGGGCATGGTAGCACACATCTGTAATCCCTGCACTTTGGGAGGCTGAGGCAGGCAGATCACGGGCCCAGGTGTTCAAGATCAACCAGGGCAACATAGCAAGACCCTATGTTTACAGAAACAAAAATTAGCTGGGTGTGGTGGCATGTACCTGTTGTCCCAGCTACTCGGAAGGCCGAGGCAGGTGGATAACTTGAGCCCAGGAGTTCAAGGTTGCAGTGAGCTGTGGTTGTGCCATTGTACTCCAGCCTGGGCAACACAGAGCAAGAGCAACACCCTGTTCAAAAACAAAATAAAAATAGAGAGAGAGAGACCCTAATTTTAAATAGGGTCACATTCCAAGGTTCCAAGTGGACATGAATTTTGAGGAGACACCATTGAGCCCACTACAGCCCACCCTTTTGCCTTCCAAAATTTCACATCCTTCCTACATGCAAAATACATTCATGCCAACATCCCCAGAAGTCTTAACCCATTCTAGCACCCATTACCTCTAAGTCTAAAATCTCATCTAAATATCATCAACTCAAAAAACTCCAAATCTCATCACTGAATGAATGAGTTATGGGTGTGACTCTGGGTCTGATCCATCCTGCAACAAAATTCATCTCTATCTGGCACCAAAGAAGAGTTCCTCCTACCTGGAGGCCAAGGCTGGGCCCACCCAGGGAAGGTTCCTTTTGAAGAGGTGCCGGCAGGGCAGCACAGAGGGCTCCTCTGAACACTCACTGAGAAGCCCGGCTGGCATCTGTTCCCTGAGGGAGCTGAGCTGTGGTCACCCACGGGCTTTCCTAGTCTGCACGCCACTCCCCCCATAACCACTTATGTTTAAATAATTTGTACTTATGCCCTGACTGATTACAAAAACGATTTGAGGTAGAATTAGAGCAGGGACTCTCAGAACTGGAAGGCACCAATTCTCAGCTCATGCATGAGTCATCCTGGCTCGGCTCTGCTCTGGCCTGGTCTAGAACACTGCTAGCAACAGAAAGCTCCCTCCCACATCAGCTCCACAGGGAGGCCGGCAGTGGAGCCCTCTGTGTGGGTTGCCCTGTTGAAGTGGACTACCTGACCCTGGGAAGGAGGAGGGAGATTGTACACAGGCCCAGTTTGGTTTTTCCTTTGTGTATGGTTATTCCTGTGAATGAAGATGTGTGAGCGACTGTGGCTGCCTGCATCTCTGGCTGTGTGTGTCTTACGTCTCATGCCCCAGGGTCCAGCAGGGAACCTTGTTTCCAGAACAGAGGGTTACAGGAAAGTGCAGTGGAGAAAAAGTAAAACGGGACCAGAGCCACATGCCTGCGGGAGAGAGGGAGCGAAGGAAGCAGGAGAAGACCAGAAAGGAGGTGGCTGCAGTTTCTTGTGTGGACTCAGCCTGATTCCATAGGGGAACTCAGGGCCACGCATAGTGTTATGGTCTGAATATTTGTTGTCCCTCTCCCCAAAATGTCTGTGTTGAAACCTAACCCCCAGTGTGATGATATTGGGAGGTGAAAGCCTTTGGGAGGTGATTAGGTTATAGGGTGGAGCCATCACAATTAGGATTATTACCCTTGCCGGGCACAGTGGCCAGCACTTTGGGAGGCCAAGGTTGGCAGATCATGAGGTCAGGAGTTCGAGACCAGCCTGGCCAATATGGTGAAACCCCGTCTCTACGAAAACTACAAAAATTAGCTGGGCAGGGTAGTGGGCACCTCTAATCCCAACTACTCGGGAGGCTGAGACAGGAGGATCGTTTGAACCTGGGAGGCAGAGGTCGCAGTGAGCCAAGATCGTGCCACTGCACTCCAGCCCATGCGACCTGGCGAGATTCCGTCTCCAAAAAAAAAAAAAAAGGATTATTACCCTTATAAAAGAGACCTTAGAGAGTTCCTTTTCCCACTGACACCATGTGAGGGTACAGCAAGAAGGTGCCATTTAGGAACCTGGAAGCAGACCCTCATGGAACCTGCTGGTGCCTTGATCTTGGACTTCCCAGCCTCCAGAACTGTGGGCAGTAAATGTTTTTGTTTAAGCCACAGAGGCTAAGGTGCTTTTGTTATTGCAGCCTGAATGAACTAAGACAAATAGCATCCAAGACTGGATCTTTCCTCATACCCTGGAGATGGGGGAGCTGAGTGTCTGCGGGCAGAGACCAAGACCACTCTGAAACCACCCACCTCCCGCCACAGGGTCTACCGCTGCACTTCCACACATCACCCACAAGCCACCAGGCCAGCCTTCCACCAAGCCAGATGTGGCAGGGGCCCAGCCAGGGCCACATAGCCAAGGCTTTTCCTAAGGCACAGAGAAGCTGAGAAACCTAGTAGGAGCTGGTGGCCTCCGGGGCCCCCACTTTTAGTAAATAACAAGGAGGTGTTCAGCCTGCCCCGAACCTCATAAAAGATGGATGGTGTAGTTGTATAACATCCACGGCTTTTTACGAACTTCACCTTTCCTTTAAAAAGCTGCTAACTTCAAAGAAAAAACATTGCTCCGGGCATTCTGGTGATTGCAATAAAATGCATTCCCCAGGAACATGGGCTCTGCCTCAGCCTTAGAGAAGAAGGCAGGGTGGCCATGTGGGTGCCCACGTGCCTACTTCCTTGTGGGTGACAGGTTTTATCTCCCTGCAACTGATTTATGCTGAGGACTGAGAGCCTGTGGCCATGACCTACTTTTCCTTTTACAATCCAGTATCCAGGGCTCAGCAGGGCTGTCCCACCTAAAGAAAACCAAGAGCACAGAAGCAGCACTTGGTAAACGCGTGCACTGGGGGTTTCTCTTGACTCTCTGCTTTATAAAATAAAATAATGGTGTACGTGTGTGTGTGTGTGTGTCTGTTTATATGTCTCTGTGTGTGTGTTTCTGTAGAACAAGGGGTTCTTTTTAAAGAGCTAGCTCCTCAAGTCATTTGACATTGGGATTTGAGACCTCCTTCTCATCGTTACTGTGAAAGCCACGTCGGCCTACACAGCATGTGTGGCCTACATCCATCCAGCCTGATGCCGTTCAGAAAAAAGCCAGTTGAAATGAAGATGTGCAGACGTTTGTAGTGGAGAGCATGCCTGAATGACTGCTTCTGCCGTGTGTGTGTGTGTGTGCGTGTGTGTGTATGAATTTCCAATTCCATGACCTCAAGTGTCATTTCAGTTTTTAAATTCCGGAAAGAGTTCATGTGTATGCGAATTGGGTCAGATAGTAGAATTCAACTCAGGAGAGAGTGACACACACGGTGCTGTAGTGCGTGAGTTTTCTATTTCTAGAGGGAAAACCTCCTAGGGCATGAGGGCACTGTCGAGCAGCCAGGCAGGGTGGGGGTTGGGAAGAGAAGGATTTGGGATTTAGGTGGAGCCTCAACAGAAGCTTTGGCTTAAGATGTCAAATCCTAGAGTGTTAGAAGGGAGCTTTGGGAATCATCTAGTGCAGCTGTCTTCAACTGATGAAGTTGACAGCCTACCCAGACCGCTGAGGGTATGTGAGGACTTTCCAAGTGGTGCACAGGCACAGAAAGTGGTAAAAGAATCCATTCCCAGACTGTCAGTTTCCACTTGGTCTCCAGGACACATGGCTGGAGTCTGCCAGGACAGGCCTTCTCAGGTCTCCCTTCCAAAGCCCCCTTCCCTTCACAAGTGAAAGGCAGGCCTTGCTCCCTCTAGGGGACATTGCCGTGAGGGGTGGGCATCTCCTAAGGGGTGAGCATGTCCCAAAGGCACATTGCTCCAGAGGAATGCATTGCTCCAGAGGAAGAAGACCCCCAGGACAAAGCACAATGCAAGCACCACTGAAGGGGGCAGGCAGGTGTCAAGGGCTCTGCGTTACCTGTGTCCATCTCTCACCTCTCTTAGCGTTCGGAAGTGGCCACAGAGATGCATATTAATGGGTTTATGTGAATTGAAAAAAAGGCAGACTTTTTGGCTGAAAAAGAGTCCAAACTGACTGATTGGCCTGACAATGAGGATGGATTTGCCATTTCGGTTGTAGAATGGACATTTTACATGAACTTAACAAGTGAAATTTGCAGCCTGAGGTTTTAGTGAAAATATTTTTAAAGCACAAATACAAAACAAAGTATATTTAGATGCTGTTTATACATGTTTGAGGTGTGGCTTAGTTTTCTTGGGCTCCCGTACTACACCATACCATAGCATACCACACCACAGCATTTCATACCATACTTGGGCTGCCATACCATAGACTGGATGTCTTACCTACAGAAATTTATTCTCTCACAGATCTGGAGACTGGGAAGTCCAAGATCAAGGAGCCATTTTGGCCAGTTCCGTTCCTGGTGAGGGCTCTTCTCCTGGCTTGCAAAGGGCCTCCTTCTCACTCTGTCCTTGCATGGCAGGGGTAAAAGGAGTCTCTCTCTCCCTCCTCTTATAAAGAAACTATTCCTATCATAAGAGTCCCACCCTCATGACCTAACCTAAATTTAATTATCCCCCAAGGGCCCCACCTCCAAATACCATCACTTTGGGAGGCAGGGATTCAACATGTGAATTGATGGGGAGGAGGCAAACATTCAGTTCATCACAAGGTGGTTAGTAGTATTCCAAATTCATTTTAGGAGTGTGTTAGCATAAACTTTGAAGAGCCCTGATCAAGTATCTAATATGGTGCTGGAGATATCATAGGCAATAAATATTTGTTGGATAAAAAGAAAAGTAATGAATGAATACAGAGGAGAGGACAGAGGCTGCAGAGGACACTAGAGATTTTTTTAGAAAAAATAAGTGGTGGCCGGGCGCAGTGGCTCATGCCTGTAATCCCAGCACTTTGGGAGGCCGAGGCGGGCAGATCACAAGGTCGGGAGTTTGAGACCAGCCTGGCCAATATGGTGAATCCCTGTCTCTACTAAAAATACAAAAATTACCTGGGCATGGTGGCGTGCACCTGTAGTGCCAGCTACTTGGGAGGCTAAGGCAGGGGAATTGCTTGAACCTGGGAGGCAGTGAGCTGAGATGGTGCCATTGCACTCAAGCCTAGGTGACAGAGCAAGACTCTGTCAAAAAAGAAAAGAAAAGAAAAGGTAAGTGGCACTAGCCAGGCATAGTGGCTCACCCCTGTAATCCCAGATACTTGAGATGCTGAGGCAGGAGTATCACTTGAATCCAGAGGTTCTAGACCAGCCTGGGAAACATAGCAAGACTCCCATCTCTACGAAATCCAAAAAATAAAATTATATAAGTAAGTTAGCCAGGAATGGTGGTGCACACCTATAGTCCTAGCTCCTCAGGACACTGAGGTGGGAAGATCACTTGAGCCCAGGGGTTCAAGGCTGTGGTGAACCATGATTGTGCCACTCTAGCCTTGGTGACAGAGCAAAATGGGGTTTCTTATTTTTAAAAAGTGACCCTGAATTATACATTTAAAAACAGTTAAAATGTTACACTTCAATTGATGTGTTTAATCATGATTAAAAAAAATAAGTGGCAAAGTTGGGTATCACCCAGGTGTCCTGACTCTCACCCCAGGCTCCCCTGCTCACTCCCTCCCCATTGCTCATCTCAATTTGGAGCAAACATTTTTATTAGGGATTTGCAGAGTGATGCCAGCAAAGCACAAGACTCCATTGTTGAGAAATGCTGCAGCAAGACTTTATCCTAATCAGAGAAGCAGATTGGGAAGCCACTCCTCTGCCCAGGCCTATTTCTCTGGGCCTGAGAAATAATGGGGTCCAGGGGCAGTGCCAGGACCCTGATCAAGTGTCTAAGGGGACCCATCAGGCCTCTATCTGATGGGTATCAAAGTCCGTACCTCAGGCTCAGTTTGGAGGTTGGGATCAGCAGTGGTGGCCCATCAAATCTGGGATGGAACTTTAGCAAGTGCCTTGGGGACATGGCAACAGGGTCTAACCATGAGGAGAGAATGCTGGCATTAGCTGGGGGCAACCAGACACCCTAGGACCCAGACCCATGCTCCAGAGGGCCCCATTCTGGCCCCCATCCAGCCATGCACCTCTGTATAGAGTGAGCAGTTCTTGAGCCATGCCCATGAGCATTCCACCTCCCCCAGACCAGACTCCAGGTACCCACAACCTGGAATTCCCTCCCCACGGGGTGCCAAGTCCCACAGATATGAGGACTAGGCCTGGGAGGCATGGGAATATATTTACTCTGAAGGCCTAGCCAGCTGATGCCATGTCCTGACCCTGAGAGCAAGAAGGTGCCTGGTGCCACTCCTCGCCCCTCATGCTGGGCGGCATAGTTAGCACACAGGTTGATCCTGAGACAACTCCTCTGCCCAGCTCTTTGCACCTCCATGCTCAGCTCCGTAAGAACAAGAGAGCCCTGTCTCAGGCTCCCAAAACTGGGCAGCTCATTAGTTCTTCCTCTGTTTAACAGAAAAAGGTTCTCTGTTTCTCTCCCCCAAGCACAAGACACCCAGTATTGAGCTGGTGGCAAGCATTTGGTAACTATTTCATTGGTATTAATGACTGGAAGATGCATTTTCACATGGGAGCCAAGTGAGTCTCTGGGCTCACATGGCAGACTCAGGTTGATGCTGTTTGGCTGCTCTCTGTTAATATCTCATGGTGCAAAATCCCGGGCACACCCTAAATAGGATGTGGCATACTCTTTATTAATACTAGATACTTGATATCATCATTGCTAATCCCCACAATGCTATAAGACTGTCAGTATTATTTCCCATTTTACAGATGATGGAGTTGTGTCTTAGACAATAAAATTCATCAGTCACATAGCCAAGTAAGTAGCAGAGCTAGAATGAGTCCCCAAGCCTGCCTGACTCCAAAGACTTTGCCAGCATACCCATGGCTTCTGTGACTGGCTGTGGAAGGAATACTGCTGGCCCTCCAAGGAAGTAGCCTGAGAGACCCCACTTGGTTGTCACAACGCCAGTTTCTTTGGTTCTGCAAATTCCTCAGAGTATGGAAGGATGGCCATCTACAAATTACGCTATGCAAGAAATGGGTAGATTAGCGAAGAACCTGGCTCTGTGATTTAAAGGAGAGATATATTCCTGCAAAGTCATTTACAAATCAATCACTTTTTTAAAGACTCATATATTGAAACCATATAGTACATATTTTTGTTGCACATCACCTAGAAGTGGGAACCTCTGCATTAACCCCAGCCCCGCATCTACACTGTATGACAGCTCACTCAAAACTGAACCCATTATTTTATTTGGTAGGTATAGTCATGATTATCCCCATTTTACAGCAAGTAAAACAGAGGCTTATGGAGAAGACATGGCTTCACCCAGAGCTCCCCCAGCTGAGGAAGTGGCAGAGCTGCACTGGAAGTCCGGCCCCCTAAGTCCACACCCCTACTCTGTACCTTCACGCCACTTGCCTCTGGTTCTTCTGCCAGAGTGAGCAGTGACCAAGACAAAAGGGGTGGCAGGTGTTGCCCTTGGTTGTGGTCTCTGGCTGGTGGGCATGTCAGGGAGCTATGTCACCTTCCTTTTCTCCGGGATAGTTTATTACCTGTCACTGAGCATCGGCTTCTGCCAAAGAGTGACAGTCTCACCAGAGCAGCTTCTGAGCCCAGCAAAGTAGAGGTTCCAATACATATTGAGTTAATATAGCAGAAGTCAGAGCCCACAGCTGGCTTCTATCATTTTAGAGTGGCCAGCTGCCAGCTTTTGACCTCATGGGGGCTTCTAACCATTTACTAGGCAGAGTGGAGGATAGTTCTGTGCCTCACCCCAGAAAATGAATTATTCAGTGGCCAGCCCATGTATGTACATCAGACTTCCATGCAACAGCAGGGGCCTCGCCTAGGACACAGGGGAGGAAACAGATGTCCTGTACAACCATCCTTGGCTGCCTAGTGCAACCCACAGGCCCCATCTGTGCCCCAGAATCCCAAAATCAGGGCAGCTCAGGGTTGGAAAGGACCTTCAAGGTCATATAGTTCAAATGCCCATCAAAGGCTGGAGTCCCACCGGTGGTTGCCTACTTTCCACTTGAATATGTTGGTTGATGGGGAGCTCACTACCTCCATGAGCAGCCAGAGCTGGAAAATCCCCTGAGAAACATCTAATCTGATTCCCTCATTATACAGATGGAGACATGCTCAAAACTGGAAAAGCAGCTTGTTCCAAGGTCAGCCAGCTAGACCAGCAACAAGGAGACATCTGTTTATTGGTTCCTACACGTCCCAAGCTCCAGCTGTATTTCAGTTCCTGAAATGAGCTGTGCTGTTTCACATCTGCACGTGCGTGCTCGCCCTGTTCCCCGCCCAGAATGTTCTTCACACTATATCTTCCCTCTCCCTTTTGCGTGGAAAAACACATCTGCCTTTCAAGGTCCAACTCAGGCATTTTCTCTTCCCTGAAGTCTTGCCTGAGAGCATCCTCCCACAAGTGGAAACACTTCCCCACCTCCCTGCCCTGCGTGTAGCCTGTGCAGACATCGGCTAGGACACTTGCCCCCTGGATTCTACCTGTCTCCATACTCAGACCACATTCCTCATGTCTGTCCTCAGACCCTTCCGTAGCTCTCAGCGCAGTGGTGCTTGTTGAGTAAACACGCAAATGAATGATTGAACCAATGGACCCTGGATAAGCCAGGAACGCTATTTGTAATTTCCGTAGGGCTTATCAGCTCTGTTCCATTTTCATTACATTTTCCTCCTGCTTGTCCTATCTCCTCCCCCATCTCAGCTCTCCTCTTGCTTGGTGCGCCTCTTTCCATTCTCAGAGTTTAGGCGATTTGTCTAAACCAACCCACTTTTAACAGTCTCTGGTGTTCCCATCTTTCCAGTCTCAAGCGAAATGTCAAGGCTAGTCGTGCCCCACTTCCTGAATGTCTCATCCTCTGGATGAAACTTCTGGATGAAACTTTCTGAGCATATCTAGGTACCTTTCTCTTCCCTAACCTCAGTTCAGGAGCCCCATGCAAGTGTCTTGGCTTCTGCCTTAGCATCTCTGAGGTCCAGCTCCAGGAGGATAGGGAGGAATGTGGGATGCAGGTGTGTCACCTTTGTGTCCTTGCTTCCTCCTGGAAGGATAGAGGCATGAGGCTGGGGTGGGGTGGGGGGAATGGAAAGAATTGCTGGATCCAACAGGCCTTGGCTCCAGTGCAGGGAAGGATAGTGGAAGTACATGTAGAGTGTAACTGGCAGGAGGCTGATGTCAACATTTGACTCCAGCTCCTGCGCACTTGATGCAGCCTGGCTGAGTTGTCACCCATGCTGTCTCCCGAGTGATGCACAATCACTCTCACAAGTTAGAGGTTTTCAGACTGACTTGACTTCTCGTTAGGATGGTGGGCATTAAACACTCATGAGTGAGAGATGTATTGTGTAGCTATATCACGTCTCGTGGGTGTCACGCACTCCCACCACGTGGATGTTCCATGAGCACGTGGATGTGACACACACTCTCACAGATGGTCCTGCCTCCTTGGGAGAACCTGCAACCTCATCTTCTCATGGGCTTTGCTTTCTTCCTTCTTCCTGGAGAAAGTTGCATCTTCTCTTACCCTCTTCTTTTTTATCAATTGTGATAAAATTTACATCGCATAAAATTCACCGTTTTGAGCTTTTTCAAGTGTTCTATTCAGTGGCCCTTAGTACACATTCAGTGTTCTGCAACCATCACCACTGTCTAGTTCCAGAGCATTTTATTACCCCAAAAGGAGACTTCATACCCATTAAGCTCTCATTCCATCCAGGTTTTGAAATGACTCTCAAATAGTAGGCAGCACAGGGGGCTTTCTGGCTCTGTCCAAGTGCTGACAACACTAAGAGTGCCTCAGAGGAGAGAAGCAAAGACCCCATGTGGAGTATACTCTCCCTGTCATCTCTGTAGATTCTTCCAAGTCCTGGTTCAAAGTTCCCACCTACCTGCTGGACCCCATTCTCTCTCATCTCTCCCCCTGCAGCGAGAAGTGATCTCTGTCTCTTCCTAGTTCCCAGGGCGTCACATATGCACCTTTCCTATAGCTCAGCAGGTAAGGGCACAGACTCTGGAGCAAGATGGCCTGAGCTCAAATCCTGAGCTGGCCTCTCATTAGCTGTAAATCCTGGAGCAAATTATGTAACACCTTTGTGCTTAAGTTTCTTTGTTAGATGCGGTCAATAAGAACACCTATCAGTTTGGGTTGTTGCATGTCTTCTACAAGGTAATATATGCAAAGCTCTTAGAACAGTGCCTGCGATGGCTTGAGTACTGTGGCCTGTGGTACTTTCCGCCTGTTCCTTAGCCACAGGGCCTGGAGGTCAGGGTCACTTTGAAAATGACAGTTGAGGAGGTCTAACAACATCCAGGTGTCCCTGGCTTCACGGTTACAGCCCAGTTCCTCACTCCCCTTTGTCCCAATATTTTAAACAGCTAAAAGAACTGGGTCTCGCTGTCACATTTGATCAATGCAAATGCACTGTGGAAATGCTGAATTCTCCCCAAGCTGAAGGGGAGAGCACAAAAGAGAAACGTAGGTACTGTAGCTGTGGGCAGAAGGGGCCTGGGAATATCTCTATATGCCAGGGACAAGAGGTGGCATAACAGGGTGGCCACACAGAGAGGGGGCGAAAGGGTAAACGACACGATTCTAAATCACTTTATTCCAATTTCATCACACATCCTCCAGTGCCACTGTAACCAGGGTGGCAGGTTCTTTGCCAAGCACAAGCCTGCCCTGCTGGGCAACAGAGTGGAGGCCTTGGGCCTCACTGCCAATATGGCAGCCATTGGCCACGTGTGGCTACTGCATACTTGAACTGTGGTCAGTCCTAACACAGTCTAAATGTAAAACTGGATTTCAAAGGCTTGAAAAAAAATTATTGACCTTTTTTTTAATAACATTGAGACATAAATCTCAATAATTTTTGCACATTGATTACACATTGAAGTTACATTACTTTGGATGTGATGCATGAAAGAATACAATATTAATTTTATCATTTCTTTTTACTTTTCTTAAGGACTACTAGAAAATTTGAAATCACACATGATGCCCTTGTTATATTTCTGTTGGACACTGCCCCAGATCTACCCAGGCAGGGAAAGAGCCCCCTGACTGTAGATACTTAGGGCCCACCCTTTCCTTCTCTTCCTTTTCCCATTTATTAATTTACTCAACGAGCATTGATTGAGCACTAACTATAAACCAGACACTGTTATAAGAGCTGGAGAGACAGAGACCCATACAACACATAAACAGATGAGTGGATTATATATAATTGGGGCAAGGTTTATGAAGAAAATGACCAGAGTGGCGGGATGGGGTGTGGGGGTCAAGGAGAGGAGATATACTCACATCTTCTTTTCCTTGCTGGCTTCTGTCTTCATTAATTTGAAAAGAAGCACTAAAGTGATTTTCCGTGGCCTCAAAATTATAATTTTAGCTATGTTATCGGTGTCTTAAACTGCAGGCTGTTAACCTAACAAACTCCTATTCATCTTCCAAAACCCTGTTTATACATCATTTTCTAAGACTTTCTTGCCTCCATGACAGAATTGGGGTGAAGCACTTCTGTACTGTGTACACATTATGTTATTGTGCATATCTGTTCCGTAAATATTAGTATGAGCTTACTACTTATGAGGCACTTTCTAAGGCTGGAAACCAATGATAAGCAAAGCAGATGATGTTCTTGTTGTGTGGGGTTCACACAACAGGGACTGTAATTATTCGTTTACTTACGTATCTTTCCTAGTAGACCACAAACGCCTCAAAAGATGGGAGTCTTCTTTGTCTCCGAGTTCCTAGAAGCTTTATGATACTGCCTGGCACATGGTAGGAAATTAACAATTTTTGATAAATGAATGACAAAAAATGAGAGAGGAAAGAAAAAGTCTAATGTGATGATGGTAGGAAGGTTGTGGGTAACCACGTTAGTGACAGAGCTAAGGAAATGTCTTTTCCCCAGCCCCCTCTGGTGCCAGAACACAAATTCCAATATCTCCTCACCTTTCCTGGCTGCTGCTGGCTGGGACCGAAGGCTGTGGCCGGTGTTGCCTTAACCCCAGGAGCCAGGTTAGGCGGCCTGCATAGTTTGGCTCCCACCCAAGCTTTGGCTGGTTGCTCAGAGCTGTACTGGACTGGTGACACTTTTCACTTTCTGACCTGTAAGATTAGGGCACAGTCCCAGCCCCCTTAACCTCCATGGAGTCAGCAACCCCGAGGGAGCAGAAATGACTAGATAACCACCTGGCCCAGAGGGCAAAGCCTAGGTCTCAAAGGGCTTACTCTTATTAATGACTTCATATTTGTAGGGCATTGTTAATTACTCAAACTTACTAACTTCTGACTAGATGCCAGGTACTGTTGTAAGCGCTTTACATGTATTAATCCTTGCAACAACCCTGTGAGGGAGTTACTATTATCATCCCCATTTTATAGATAAGAAAACTGAGACTCAGAAATGTTAGTAACTTACTACAATCACACAGATAATAAATGGCAGAGCTGGGATCAATATCTTGCCTCTCTGTACGGAGCGTTGTACTGAACCATCCCCTGTTAACGCACTCTTGGGTTGTTTTTTCTTGCTGTAACAAACATTGCCACAGCACAGCCTTGATTTTCAACATATGCAACTATTTCCCAGGATTGCTGAATCAAAGGCATCAGGTGTTTCTCATTTTGATAGAATGCTGAGCTGCCCTCCCCAAAAAGGCTGACCTGTTCACACTCAGGAGGTGCCTTTTCTATGCCAGGTCTCCCAAAGAGCAGCAGAGATGAGGGTGGGTAGAGAGACAAGAGGCGTCTATCAGCTCCCCATCAGACTGTGTCCAAGGGACGGGGCACACACTCTGGCAGCATTCTCTGTAGAGTTACTCCTTCTCCCAGGAGGGAAGGCATTGGATCACTGTCCTGCCACCCTGCCAACAGTACTTGATACATATAGTTTTGCCAACCTATCCCCAAAATCATGTCTGTCCAGTGGGTATGGGGCAACATGATCTGAAGTCCCCACTAACAGCTGATCAACTGCAAGCCTCTTCTGCAACCCCAGCTTCCAACACTGTCAAGCACTGATGCAAATGCCCTAAGTCATGAGGATTAAATGAAACAAGGTGTGAGTCCACTTCCTCCTTGCCTCATTGAATGGCAGTGAGAATTTAATGCAATGACTCAAAGGAGGCACTTAGCAAAGGCTAGTTTCCTCCCCTCCTCCTTGTTTCAGCATGCATTCATTCATTCATTCATTCATTTGATATTTATCCAGCTCTTCCTTCTAGTTGGATCCATACTTTTGCTCCCTATATTTTAGCCAATTTGTTTATCGACACACTTCCACATTCTCTGAGAGCATCACTTTATCTTTCCCCTCTTGATCTCACTCCTCTGACAACTCTCCTCTCCTCCCTGCCACCTTCTGCTCCCCAAAATCCCACTAAGTTCCTTAGCCCAGCCCGTATTTTTTGGAAACAGATGTGGCATCTCTGCACATTCAGGTGCCACAGCTGGAGATTACCAATAATCATCATATTTTATATCTGGCCTCATGAATAATTCAAAGCCCGGAAAGCAAGTGCATAACAATTAACACAAGACAGAGGGAGAACGCCAATTCTAACACAGCCCCATTGGTTTTATGATAGGATTTGCCAAGCTTACATGCACAACACCTGACCCCATGTTCTTGGCTTGCATTTGAAGTTATTTTCCACATTGAGACAACATGTCCAAGCGTCAATGGGAGTCCTTTCCCAGAAGCTGGTCTGTAAGTAAAATTCTTGAAAAGAAATCAAATGGAGGTGACTGCAGGTCCCTGTCCTTTCTAATGTCACGCACAAAAATCTGGTGTCTGTGACCAGAACTTCACTGTCCTTTGACTCATCTTCTTCCCAGCAAACTCTATCCCTCTAAGACAGTCTACGTCTCTACTATCCGAGGTCCTAGCAAAGCAACTGGCACAGAATAGGCCCCCTAATAAGATTTGGGGTGCTGCACTTCACTTACAATACTGCCACCCCATTTCTGAGAAAGCCCTAATGGTGGTGACCTTAACACTTGCATTTTAGGCTCCTTTGTCTCAAAGCCCTTTGGTTTAATACCAAATATTCTATAAGAAAATATTTAAACACACCAGTCAGATTCCCTTTTTGAAGCCATGCTGGAACTCTTTTCACGAAGTACACTAATTAATTTGGTTGATAACCTCAAATGTTTGGATGCTTGTTGACTTTTCCTTTTAAAAAAACTAATCTACTCTTAAGGAATATATGTTAGAAAAGAGGGGGCCAAGCACGGTGGCTCACTCCTATAATCCCAGCACTTTGGGAGGCCGAGGCAGGTGTATCATTTGAGGTCAGGAGTTCAAGACCAGCCTGGCCAACATGGTGAAACCCCATCTCTACTAAAAATACAAAACTTAGCTGGGTGTGGTTGCACACATCTGTAATCCCAGCTATTCGGAAGGCTGAAACAGGAGAATCACTTGAACCTGGGAGGTAGAGGTTACAGTGAGTCGCAATCACACCACTGCACTCCAGCCTGAGTGACAGAGCAAGATTCCATCTCAGCAACAACAACAAAAAAGACACACACACAAAGGAGAAGGGGATGATTGTCTGTGTTTTGATTCAGTTCTGTGAGAATAGGTTGGCATCTAAAATAGGGCTAATTAGGGCTTTTAGTACATCAAAGTGTTTTTCTGAACGTAGCTCTCTGATAAGAATCTGATTTCCTAGCATGAACCCAGCTCCCTGATATGAACCTGATTCCTTAGTGAGAACACACCTACCTGGTGAGAAACTGGGCTTCTGGTTAAAATTGTTTTCCCTTATGTGAACCTGGATTCCTGACATGAACTGGCTATCTAGTATAGACTAGGTAGTCAGGAAAAGTTTGTTGTAAGAATGAATGATTGATTGATTGATTGATTGATTGACTGAGTACTGCTAGACTGTAGTTTTATTGGATAATATTTTGCACAAGATGCTCTCTCTTAAGAAACATAAATATATTGACTAAATTACAAGTCCCCATGCTGCAAACATTCCTGTTTATTTATGTGAACAGCAGGTCAGCATTAAGCCAGGGGAGTGGAGAAAGTTCTTGTTGGAGCAAAGCAAAGAGACAAATATCTTCTCAATTGTTTTGGTTAATTCTGTTTTTTAAAAACAGCTTTATTGAGTTATAATTTACATGCCAATTCACCCATTTAAAGTGTGCGATTCAATGTTTTTTAGTAACATACACAAGGACATGCATCTATCATGGTGTCAGAATTTTAGAACACCCCCCTGCTAAATAAACCCATACCCATTACTGTCATTGCCCATTATCTCCAGCCCTAAGTATTCATTAGTCTACTATCTGTCTCTGTAGATTTGCCTCTTCCAGACTTTTCCTCTAAGTAGAATCATACATGTGACCTTTGGTGTCTGGCTTCTTTCACTTAACATAATGTTTTCAAGATTCATCCATGTTGTAGCATGTATCAGGACTTCATTTTTTCATTGTTAAATAATATTCCACTGTATGGATATATTACATTTTATTTAACTATTCATCAGTTTTGTTGCTTAACTGTTGCTGGGGTGGATTGAAAGCCATGAGTTGTGACTAGGGGCATAAGAACTCCCTCAGTCACCATGTTCCCTTTTAACTACAGAAAGCATCCCAGATATCAAGCCACCATACTCTCTCTTTGTGGCACTATAGAGAATCCACCTATCCTAGGGAGTAGTTAAGTTTCCAGGATAGCCTTCCCAAACACGCTCAATTCAAAATGGAGCCCTGAACCATAATGGGAGGACCACAGAGGGCAATTACCATAAAAAAATGCAGATCAATCAAAGGGGAAGTATAAATGACCAATAGCTATGAATGGTTTCGATAAACGTCTATCTGGCTAGCAGGGGAATCTGACCACCATTTATAACTTTGTTTGCATGAACCAATTAATCTAAATTCTAAATAATTATCTTTAAGATGAACTTTCAGAAAAAACATATCTTATGATTTTCCTGTACAATGAATGCATTTTAAAGCTCAAACAAAAATTAAACTCTTTGATCTAAAAAAAGCCCAATTAGTAAATTCTTCATAATGCACATTATGGCTCTTTTACAAAGTCAAATATAAAAGGAATGAATTCATTTCATTAGGTCCTCTTTAAGCATCTTAAACAACTTTGGTTTTTTTGTCAAGGCAGGTAGAAGCAGAACTTAGAAGCCTGAAATCTTCACACAAACTCTCATCAGTTAGATTTCTCATTATTCTGAGATCAACTGAAGAAAAACTCAAATGGTTTTAAGTCAGTCAGGAAAGAAAAAGAACAGTCACACTGGTTCCTGGTCCTTGAACATTCCACCTCTTTTGTTTGGGGTAAAAATGTTTTATGCCATTGTTTCTGAAAGCCAGATCATTTGCTAGATTTTATAATTTTAGTTTTTTTGTAATTTGGAAGGGTATTTGAACATCCACAAACACCCCAGAACGGTAGAGTTGTTCTTCAGATGTAGGAAGCAGAAACCCAGAGCACAAAAGTGACTTGGCCTCGATTGCATTTGGATTTATGGCAGAGCCAGGCCTAGAACTGGCTTCTAGAATGAGAGAATTGAAGGTACTGTCTACTCCAAGGGTCTGCTTACACCTGGAATCCTTTTTTTTTTTTTTTTTTTTCGGATTTTTTTAGACAAGTTCTCATTCTGTGGCCCAGGCTGGAGTGCAGTGGCGTAAGTCAGCTCACTACAACCTTCTCCTCCTGGGCTCAAGTGATCCTCCCACCTCAGCCTCCAGAGTAGCTGGGACTACAGGCATGCACCACCACACCCAGCTAATTTTTGAATTTTTTGTTTTTAGAGACAAGGTATCATCATTTTGCCCAGGCTGGTCTCAAACTCCCGGGATCAAGCAATCTTCCTGCCTTGGCCTCCCAAAGTGCTGGGATTGCAGGCATGAGCCACCGTGCCTGGCCCTACATCTGGAATTTTTTAAGCATCTCATGGGGGATAGTAACATGCTTCTACAGAGGAGAGGACTGGAAAGGTGGAGGAAGTGGAGAGATGGAGAGGCAAGATCAATAACATGTATTCACCATGAATTAGGCTGGGTGCTTTGTACACATTATCTTATTTAATACTCAAAAAATTCTACCACATATATATATATATATACCATTGATAAAGACACTGAAACCTAGAGAAATAAAATGAATTGCCCAAGGTCATTCAGATACTACAATTGTTAGGAGATCCAGGATTTGGAGCCAAAGCTTCCAGCCCCCTTGGGAGAAGTGAATACACCTGGAAAGGACAGGGGCCTGGAAAGGACAGGAGCCTTCCCAGGTGTATTCACTTCTCCCAAGGGGCTAGAAACCACATGGATGGGAAAGTGGGGATGTTTAACAAGGAGAACAGGAGACTCTGAAGGAAGTAACAGTGGCCTTCACACTTTTTTAGAACTCTCAGAGGCAAAAGGAGGCACTGTGCAGGAATTGCTGGAAGTATATTTCAGGTCAATAGAAGGAAGGCCTTTCCATCAGCTGTTTTCTATGTAGCACAGGATGCTGTGTGAGGTAGCCAGCTCCCTGTCCGTGGAGGCATGTAAACAGAGGCTGGAAGATAACTTGGGGAGACCAGGGGTGAGGCAAAGGCTCTGGTCTCTATTCTAGGGTTAAAGTAGGGGATGTCTTTGTGTCTCTTCCACTAACAGTGCCATATGAGACATTAGCAGGACTGTTGGATGTTAGCAGGGGTATTCAAGAAAATGACGTTCCTTTTTCATGACAGTAATTTTTTAAATGCTACCTTTTCTTGATTGAATATTTCCCCTGGAGAGTTAACCTCCAGGGGACATCTGCACTGTTCTGTGGGTCCTCTGTCAGGGAAGCAGGGAACACTGTGGGGTGTCCATGACCCTCCTCTGCACAGCCCAGGAGACCCTGAGATGGGGATGAGCATCCTGGGAATGAACAAATGGCTGCATGATCAAGCAAGTCAGAGACATAGCTAGGCTCTACAGAGACCACTGAGGGCCCTTCAAAAGGAACTTGTGTGCCCACTCTGGTAGCAGGATTTTATGCAAGCCAAAATCCCCATGCCGTTTGAACCACCGAACCTTTTCCCCCAGCTCTGATTACACCCACGAGCGTCTCGGAAGACCCCAGAGTCCCTGAGGACACAGTTTGGGAAATGCAGGGGCTTAAAACTGTGGGCTTTAAAGGCAGAAAGACTCAGGTTCAATTTCCACTTCTCCCATTTGCTGGTCCGAGCTTTGGTGTTCTCGTCTCTGAAGAGGAGACAGCAACGACTGTCTTGGACTGCTGGAAGGCTTCAAGGAGATAATGGATATAACATGCTGAGAGTGGACCTGATGTCTACCAAGGAGGCAGGAAATATATATGGGGGCTGTTATTTATTACCTCATAGGCATTAAGTGTATTACTTCATCAGGTCATTGTGAAGATTAAATGAAGTAAGATATGAACTAATGTGTGTGACGTGCTTGGCATCGATGGGGGTGCCTCTGAATACCGGTTTGCCTTTCTGCCTCTTCTCTCTGGTTGCTAGTAGCTAGCTAGTAGCAGATTTCCTGGGCCGGGAAGCCATCAACTACTTAGAATATGGAACATTTCCCATCTGCTTGTGGCTGTTCTGGAGAAGGTGACATTCTAAGCTTCATCAGGCCCTGGAGTTTTTAAGTAATTGAAGCGCTAAGAATCTGAAGTGACTCACCCTATGCTGTTTATTCTGGTCTCGTTTGCACAAAAGAAAGGAAAATCACCAGCTCTAACCACCCACTGCAAAATGTTAGAGATCAGAATAGCTGAAGAAAATACCAAAAATAATTCGCCTGGCCCGGTTTGGCTCTCCCTTCCACGGGTGGGATTGGAAAACACGCGTGGCCAATCCTGAGTCATCAAATATAGTAGCCCCCGGTTACCACTGTGTCCCCTGAAGAGGTGAAGTGACGAGGAGAGGAGAGTGGAGGGGCGGAGGAGGGAGGAGAGAAGTCCTGAGCACAGCCTGGTGGGATTTACAGTCCCTGCTGGAGGCAGAAGGGAAAATGGGTGTTGAAGTCCACTATCAATGACTGAACACGTACTGTGTGTGAGGCACGCTGCTGCCACAAACCAGAGGATACAGCTATGCTCCCGCTCCCACCCCCACCCAGCAGTGCTCAACTTATAATAATAAGAATGAAAATGGATGCTCCCACATAATAGGCATCTGCTATGCACCAGGCACAGCCTTTGGCATATTCTCTTCTGCATCTCTGTGACAGTCCTTCAAGGCAGAAGTTACTGACCACCTCTTAGGGAAGGTGAAGCGGAGACTCACTCGCCCAACAGGCTTTGAGTTTCACTGTGCCTGGCACTGGGCTCGACTTGAGAATGCTCAGGCTGTCAGCTGAGCAGAATGGTCAGAGAACTTTCCCAAAAGCAGTGGGGAGCAGGTGTCAAGCCCAATTCTCTGCACCCCAGACCTGGGCCTGCCTGACAGCATCAGGAAGCCACTTCCAGCCCAGCCCCCGCCAGGCTTCTAGATTCCCGGGGATGGGATGTGAACTTCACTCCGAGGCAGCCGTTGCACTGCAGAGGGGCAGACTGAGAATACAGCCCACGGTTCTGTGCCAGAGTCAACAGCACGGCCAATTTATTTTAAATAAAAACATTTAAAAGCATGAATTACATTACGTAGCAAAGAAGACTTTGTCTTTGCCATTACGGGAGGTTTTGCTGCAGAAATTACCATACTACTATACAGAAATATCAGAGGGCTGGGTTACCCCAAGTGGGCTTCTGTGCACAGTGTGGAATGCCAGACAGAGCTAGACCTATCTCTTGGGTCTCTTTTCTCAAGAGCCAGAGGGGAGCTGCTACTTAGCACACCCATGGGCCAGACGGAGAGCCTCCCTGCTCTAAAAGTCTTTGCAGAGAAAGATAAAAAAAAAGAAACAGGCGTGGAGTACCTACCAAGTACTGGGCACTTTACCTGCATTATCTCATCTAATCCTTGCAGGCTTACAAGGTGATGCTATTATCCCTGATTTATAGAGAAGAAACCTGAAGTTTAAACAGAGCAAGCCCAGGGTCACCAGAAAGAGAGGGAACCTGGATTCCTCTCTGCCTGGGGTTAGTCTGGCCCTTTCTACAACCCAAGCTGCCAGTTCCTTTCTTTGGCTTGCAAGGTGCTACTCCAGGGGAGTGGTGGACACAGAATGTTTAAAGGTGTTCAGCACAGCCTAAGGGAAAGCACAAGTATTCAAGGGCCAAAGACTCAGACTCTGGGCTGGCTCAGCCATAACATGCGTCATGATGGGAGAAAGACAATGCAATCGTGCAGAGCCTCATCTGCAAAATGGGTGCATGTGTGTGTGTGTGTGTGTGTGTGCATTTCACAAATATACAAAAGCAAATCACAATATCACGATTCCCTTCTGTCTTTTGAGGGAAGGTCTCCTGCAGAAAGAAGCTCAGCCTTACATCGCTGAGAGCTTCCCAGAAACCACTGTACTTTTGTAGCCCCGTTACTCAACACCCTCTGAATCCCACATCCATCTGGGGTAACCATCCGTCAAAAGCAAATACCTCTAGGAAGCAGTGCCTTTTGCTGTCCAAGAGCAGGGGCTCTCATCACACTAAGCCAGAGTGTTGACTTTGCTTTCTCCAATGGAAAGGCACAAAATGCTAGTTGGGAGCCTTCCAGAGGCTCCAGAAAGCAGTTGGCCTCTACATCTTTACAATTGCTCAGGAATAAGATATGGGCATTTGGTCAGTGGATGCACTTACATTGTATATATATATATGTATATAATGTAATATATATAGTCTCCCGAAAGGTTGTGTATCAATTTTATTTTGTTCACTAGAACTACCCTTTAATTTACTGTAACGTTCGAGCCTGCAAAAACATATAAATTAGCAATTACAAATATTCTGACAGTCACTGGGAGTTCCTCCCTCTCCCTAACCCTCCACATCCCATTAATTTTCAAGACCTGTAGCTACATACTTACCACTGAAACTCCCTCCCCACTGCCTCCCTATCCCCATGGCCACCTCCTCATTGTTTCTCACCTCAATTATTGAAACAACCCCCTGACTGGTTCTCTCTATGCCCACCCACACTGTCAATTGGACCACCCGCTGTCTCACCTCCACTCTGCTGCCAGAGTGATCTTTATTAAAGTCTAATTCTGTCATGATCCTCTCCTCTTTAAAACCCTCTTGGAGCTCCCCATCACCTTCCAAATAAAATGCAAACCCCACCACATGGCAGCTATAGTCCCTGATGATCCCAGCCATTCCCAACTCATTTCTTCCCTCCTCCAAGCGTACCACCCTTGTGCCAGGCCACACTTTGGGGTGGCTCCTGGAAACCACCATGCTCTCAATGTCTCCCCTTCAGGTCTTTGCAAGCACTGCTTGGAGCAGCTTCCTGTCCCTTCCTTACCTAACACCTCCTTGTCATTTAGGACATATTATCTTCTGAGTCCCCTTCAGCACACTCTGTGCTGATCAGCCCTGAAAGCCTGCTCCCTCCAGACTGCAGGAGTTGATGGGCTTCTCTCCCCTTCCAGAGTTGGGCCACTTGCAAACTGTGTTCCATCTCAGCATCCACAGAGCACAGCTAGTTGAATGAATGGATTATCCCTCATACAGTTTCCTTAATATATCACTCTCTCAATGACATTAGAGTTTTTGCTTAGACATCATGACATATTTATTAGGGGTTGATGCACCAACCTAATAATCATAGAAGCTGAGGACAGAGAAACTGCTGCCAATCAATGGTCAATCAGAAGTGAAGGTCCCTTGTCTCCTGAAATTATCATGTGATTCAATGAGAAAATAGGAATAGTTTATGGAATTTTAGTGTACATTTGATTTTCAGTTTGGATAAGTGCTGTAGACCTAAGTTTATTTGAAAGGACATTTTTTAAAAAAAAAAATCACTTTAAAAGTCACATGTATGTTTAAAACATTTGGAGAAACACATTTAAAAAATGATTTGTAATTCCAGAAACAAAACCTAACCACTGACATACTCGTTTAATTTCTTTCAGGCCTTTTTCTCTGCTGAGGCTTCATGTTTTAGATTTTTTAAATATCAATTTTAGATTATTCTCTGCATATCATTTTGCAAGCCACTTTTTTCCTTTATAACATTAACATTTTCGTGGTATTACATACACATAATTCAATGACTACATAAAACTCCATTGTGTGGATGTTTCATAACTACATCTCATTCTTCTGTCAGATATTTAAATTGTTTCTACTACTTCTTTATCCTGGATAGTGCTGGAATACATAATTTCAAGGCTTTTTAGGATAGATTCCCAAAAGCATAATTACTGAACAGGAACATTTTTAAGGCGTTTGATAGGTGCCATCTGTTTTCCAATCAGTTGCCCAAATTTACCCTCTCCCCAGAATCGTATGAGAATCCCCATTTTACCATACCTTTCCTCACATGCAATCATTCTTTAAAAATATCTATTCTATTTTGACTGGTGAGAGATCATTTCACACTCTTCTGCTTTTCATTTTGGATGAAGCGTGTGAGACCAAGCATCTTCTGTATGTTTACTTACTCAGTGTATTTCCTCATTTGTGAATTGCGACAGGGCCTCATCTTCATGTACAGGGAAGCCTCTTAGCAGAAAAAGTGAGCATGAGCCAGACGCAGAAACTCAGTCCCTGCCTCCTTTTGCCAGTTGTGTGATTCTGGGCGTATGTCTGTAGCTCCTGGGCTTCTGTTCCCTGATCTGTGAAATTAGGATCCTAATCCCTTCTTTGCAAGTCTGTTGAGAAGATTAAGAAGGTAGCTACGTTCACACCCTCCTAGCACAGCAGCTGGCATGCAGCAGACATGTAATTTTAGTTTCCTTCTTCTTGAGCCTTGCAGTTTCTGTCATTGCCTCCAGGTGCCCCCATAGGTCCCTGCGACTCTGGGATCAACAGCATCGGCATCACCTGGGAACTTGTTATAAATGCAGAGTTTCAGGTCACTTCGGACCTATCACATCAGAATCTGCATTTCAGTAAGATCCCCAAGTAGCTCATATGTACAGTAAAGCTTGAGGTGCTCTGTTTTAGGCTTTGAAATTGAAAGTGATGGCATGCTTCCCTGGCGCAATAACCAGCACCCACTCAATTAAGAAGGGGTAGATTTAAGAGCCTGGTGCCAGGGAGCTCTAATGCACCACTCCCATCCACACATACACAACTTCTGCCAGCCCCAGAGGACAGAGAGGATGAGCAGATTCATCTATCCCCTTAGAAGTCAGCCCAGCGGGCACAGTCACTGAGAAGTCAACCTTCAGGCCATCAGCCCAACCTTGTATTATGTGTCTGAAAAAGAGGAACATCTTGAGGAGGAGACAGCCAAGGGTGCAAGGAAGAGGGCATAGTCTTGGCTGGATGTAGCACCTGACCCCATATCATGCTGACACTCTAATTTATTGCTGGGTACCCAGAGCTGCTGGCAGAGGCCTCGGATGGAAGCCAGGGATGTTTCTGAGCTTGGATAGCAGGCTTTTTGCCATTTAAGTACCATTGTGCATGTCATGCTTACCCCGGGCATGAGAAATGGACAAGAACTCGACCCTGCATTTGGCAGAACAACAACCAGGTGTGCTCAGGGAGGCATGCACATTATGCTGTCAAGAGTCACCTGCCACATGGGCTCAGCCCATCTCAGAAAGAATAGCAGCAGCATACTCACCTCTGTTATTGATCATATCTTGTTACTCTCTCAACTTGTGAGAATGCCTACAGGGGCCAGGGAGAAAATCTGCATTCTAGGGCTTGCACCACCTACTTATCCTGTCTCATTAAACCTTCCGTCAACCTTCTGATGAGTTACCCCATTTTCCAGAGATGCAAACTAAGGATCAGTGAGATTGGCAGCTGGGACACCCAGCCTGGCAGGGAGGTAGAAGGGGAGCTCACCAGCTCCACAGAGCTCTCATCACTCATCCAGTTGGCAGATCAGAAAGCTAAAGTTGAAACATTTAAGATACTTAGAGACCCCAGCATGACGGTAAAGGGACTTGAACTAGGGCCTAAGCCATCAGAAACCTATGTCATGGTCTTTCAGTTAAGCCATGCAATAACCACTAAGCTTTACTCCCAGGCCTTATCTCATCACTGTTGCAAGCAAGGCCCAGCCTCCAATGGCTAGAAGAACGGGCCCATGATAATTCTGACAGTTCTGGCCACTTAGCACACCCACTGCTGAACCCACCATCATTTCCTTCCCTTCCCTGAAACTGCCATCCCCTCTCGTTCCTGCAAGCTTATGTTCAAAGCCTTCGGATTTGCAGACCTCCAAGATTTGTTTCTTGTCTTTCCAAGCAAGATTTTTTTTTTTTCCACCTTCAGTTCTTAGGACCCGTCTATGCCCACCTCCTGGCCCTGGCAGCCAGAGAAATCTTCCCAAATCAACATGCACTGGAGCTTCTGCCTGAGGGATGGTTATCCAGCCTGCAGCTTTGACAGGCCTACACAAGCAGCCTCAAGAACGGCTTGCATAAAAGTTGAATGCAAATAGTCTGCACAGAGTGTGTTTTGGATGCTCTTTTGATGGGCTCAATATTCTACCCAAACTGTGTTTATACGATTAATTTGCTTAGCACATAGATATAAAAATCTGGGGGCGGGATCTGAGAAGTCGCGACACTTGCAGTGGTTCAGAGAAATAAAGTGTTTTATCCAAGATCACAGAGCAAGTGGCTGGCAGGGCTGAGACAGAATGCGGGTGCCTGAGCCTGTGCTGGCCTCTGTCACTCAGCTGCCTCCTTCTCTTCCATCGGGGGGCAAAGGAATGTTTGTCCTAATTATAGATTGCATTGGTTCAAACTGAAGTCAGTGTGGCTAGGAGGAGTGGGATTAAGGGAAAGGGGAGGGAGCAGAGGCCTCTCCTTAGATCTTTTGTGCTTAGAGAGAGCCAAGGACACCTGCCGGCCAGCCCATTCCTTTCTTGCCCTTGACACATGCTTCTCATACCCCATTCCTTTCTCACATTGATGTCTTGATTCATTTCTTTTCCTCTTGCTTTGGAAAGCGTGTGAGTTTCCTATTGCTGCTCTCATGAACTTAGTGGCTTAAAACAAGAGAAATTTATTCTCTTACAGTTCTGGAGGCCAGAAGTCTGAAATGAGTCTTGCAGGGCTAAAATCAAGGTGTGAGCAGGGCTGGCCCCTTCTGAAGGCTCCCAGGGAGAATTCATTCCTTCCTCCTCCGGCTTCTGGTGGCCGACGCATTCCTTGGTTTGTGGCCACATCCATCCAATCTGTGCTTCCATCATCATGGTGCCATCTCCTCTTCTGTGGTTATATCTCCTTCTGCCTCCCTCTTACAAGGACCCTTGGGATTACGTTGGGATCGCCCAGATAATCCAAAATAATCTCTTTATCTCAAGAAGCTTAACTTAATCACATTTGCCAGGTTCCTTTTGCCTTATAAGGTAATATTCACAGATTCCAGGGATTAGGATGTGGATATCTTTGGGGACAATTATCCAGCCTACCACACATAGTAACAAACGTAATTCAAAGAGTAGGAGCCTTAGATACAGATAGGGATTCTCACCCTAGCTCTGGTTCTTGCTAGCTGTGTGACTTTGGGCAAAGTTCCAGCCTTCCTGAGACTCTGGTTTCCTGTTCTTTAAAATGGAAGTCACACTTCCTGGGCCATAGTGAGGATCAGGTAAGTTCCACACCATGCACCCAGCATTGGAGCTTGTGCACCGTGGGTGTTCAATATGGGCAGCCAGGCACTAAGGGGATCCTAGAACCCAACTTCACTGGGAAGGAAGGTCTGATGATCTGGCGCAGCCTCGCTGACTTTAAGGATTTAACAAATACTGTCAAGATGCAAGAGCCAATTGTGCAAACAGATCAGGACTCCATTATCCTGGAAATTAAGTTAGCACCAGGTCCATTTGGATTAGCTAGTAATGGAGGAGGCAAAGTGCTGATCTGCGATGAGAGAATTCTGAATAAGTGAGTCTGAGATAATGCAATATTGGGAATAGATGAACAGGGCTGCCTGCTCTGCCTGTTTCCCTGCTGAGAATCCCCAGCAGGTCAGATCTTCACTTTGATTTTTTTTTTCATTTAAGAAATGTTCACTTTATCCTATCTTTACTCAGATAGGGCATTTTCACTTTTGTGAGATAAAAAGAAAAGGGAAGGGAACCAGTCATCTCTGGTTTTGTTTTTGTTTGTTTTTTGTTTTTTGTTTGTTTTTTTGAGATGGAGTTTTGCCTTATTGCCCAGGGTAGAGTGTAGTGGCGTGATCTCAGCTCACTACAACCTCTGCCTCCTGAGTTCAAGCGATTGTCCTGTTTCAGCTTCCTGAGTAGTTGGGATTACAAGTGCATGCCACCACACCTGGCTAATTTTTGTATTTTCAGTAGAGATGGTGTTTCATTATATTGGTCATGCTGGTCTCGAACTCCTGACCTCAGGTGATCCACCCACCTTGGCCTCCCAAAGTGCTGGGATTACAGGCATGAGCCACCATACCCAGCCTCATCTCTGGTTTTCTAAACTACAGATCTGAATTTCTAACCACCAGCCTCAACTTCCTGGAGCCCTTGTCTTCATCAATAACATTATCAACCTGCTGTTGATTGAGACTCGGATCCCTGGGATCAGCTTGGTGATGATGTCCCCCAGTACCCAGTGTGTGCTGGTTAATGTTTAACAACCAGCTTTCAGGGAGGGGAAGAGTCCTAAATACCCATTTCCATGGTGTAAATGCCCCCTCCTTGGCTGACTTGAAGCCGTATACATGATATCACCAAACACTAATTTGGGAAAGGGCAGCACAGCTCTCCTGAGCTTATGCAAGCTGGGTCCACCACACAGCTGCACCACCTTCGGCCCCACCCCTCAACTAACGACTCTCTCCGCAAACCCGTTAGTATGCCGAAGGGCCACACACTTCTTTGCTGTCACACAGTCTATCCATCACCCCTGGAATGGTCCCATTTTCCACTGCTCAAAATCCTCTTTGTTCCTCTAGCCTGGACTCATTAAGTCTTCCATGCGAATTAATCCCCTCTTTCTCTGTACCTGACAGGGCATTGCTTATACCTTTATTTGGCATTTCTTTCATCCCGCCTTGTAGTAGACAGCTAAGTCATCAAATGTCTGCCTTCCTGGTCAAAGTCTGAAAGCCACATACTGGCGTTGGGAAGACTCTAGCCTGAGTTAAATCCTTCTAAGTAGCTTTATCACTGACTCAATGCCTACTAGTCTTTCAACTGGGAAACAAGGGTACCCAGCCATGCCTGTTTCATTTTGAGGAATTCCTGGGAGGGTATGTATGGAGCATCTAGGCAGGGCCTGGCACATGACGGGTGTGGCCTTTGTTATGAAGGGTGAGGCCTTCCCTTGGAGGGCAGGGCCAAGCCTCCCTCCTCCTTGTCTGCCCCCACATTCCCTGCTAAGTAGAAGGTGCTCACTCAGCCAGGACTTGAAATGAAATTAAATCCCTCAGCATGTGCAATGCAAATAGAAATGGGGGGGGAATTGCACCCTGAAAGGTCTGCAGCTGGCCTCCAGTCTCACCCATATGGGCTGAGCTTTCACAGTCTCAGGCATTCTAGCTCAGCCTGGCAGCCTGGGTTGGGGGGTGGAGGGGATGAGAGTGCAGATGGAGAGTTTTCATGGTGGTTTAATCTTGCAGACATCATAGATAACTTGCAAATGTCAGATGTGATTCACACAATTTAGAAGGCAGGAAGGATCTGGAGATATTAAGATATTTACTGGACCACGTGAGGAAGTAGGCTTAGCTCAGAGGCGGCTTATATTTTCATTAGCTGAGGCTGAGTGAACTTGAGCAGCTTGAAGTCTCATAGAAGCCTCCCATTTTCTTATTTGGGATTTAAGTACAGTTGCTTTATTATACAGAGTAATGTTGCCTGATGGGTACTGGCTTCACCGGTGTCTGTGAGGTGGGGAAACATGGGAGATGTGGGGAAGGTGGCCGCTCAGAAACTTTCTTTGTTGATTGGATCCCAGAGACTGGAAATGACCCACAGAGGGTATGGGCCCTTGCTGCTGACATGCCTGCACTCTGCCTCTTTTCCCTCTTCCACTTCGGGGTTAAAGTTAGAGTTTCTGGATTCTGTGCTGAAGGCCAAAATGAACCAGGTCACGAGTTGTTGCCTATGTGTACATAGTTAACGGGAAGCGAGATGCATAATTACACCAGAGCCTGGCTGTGACTGGTCAGATAGGTCAGCAGATGACATGATGCTGGAAAACAGAGGATGTGAGCAGCCGATGAGGTCAAGGGATTCAGGAAACTCAGTCCAAGGACACTGGCTATGTTCATGCATTCATTTATTCATTCAGTATTCACTCATTTATTCATGCTTTTGCCCAACAAATATTTATGGGACACTTAACTTGGGCCAGGCACTAACAATCCAATCATAAGCAAAACAAACATGGCACCTGCCCTCCTATAGCTCAAGGCAGTGGTGCTTAGATAGTGGGAGTTTTGTCCCCCAGGGGACAATTAGCAGTACCTGGAGACATTTTTGTTTGTCATAAATAGGGGAAGCTACTGGCATCTGGTGGATAGAGGTCAGCAATGCTGCTAAACATCCTAAAATGCACAGGAAAGTCCCCCATCACAAAGAATTATCTGGCTATAAATGTCAATAGTGCTAAGACTGAAAAGCCATGGTCTAGAGGCTTTAAGATGGGACTTTTTTTGAAGCAACATGGGGTTTTTTCCCCACAAGGGCAAGTTATTTGTATGGCTGACCTATAGACCTGATCATAAGTTGACAAAAGACAAAACTGGAACAATTTATAAAGTTTTAAATATCCCAGCAACAAGAATAATAACCTCTATCTCTGTGACATGGCAGAAGACTGGGAGGAAGGGTCAGAAAGTCTTATTTCAGGGGTAGCGAGTAAACCCTAACAGATGCCATGTAGGATAGTAGTTAAGAGCCTGGGCTTCATGGGCTTTGAGGTTTGGGTTCTGGCTCTCTTACCTCTAAGATCGATCTTGGGCCATTCACATAATCTGCCACCAACTCATACAGTCCCTTTAAAGTCAACCAGCTGGTCCAAATAAATACACACCAGAGCACCAAAAGGCAGTCAAATGCACTGGCACTGGAAACACAGATAGAGAAAGTCGGGAAATGAGACAGGGAAGGGAAGTAACCAAAAACAAGCACACCATTAATCAAGTTAGCACCAGGGGCAATTGGAACGCCTCCACACCTCTACCCGTCACTGCCCTCTCCTTAACTTACCCTTCATTCTTTCATTCAACAGATATTTGTTGAGCATCTGCTATGTGCCAGGCCCTGTTCTGAGTGCTGAGACTACATCAGTCAACAAGACCAACCATGTCTTTCATAGATACTGTGTTTTAGATAGGGAACAAGTTAATAATAGCAATTCATATAACAATAATAATAAGCAAATATTCTGCAAATATAAATTTTATGATAAAAATAGAATAAGGTGATGAGATAGAGAGTGACTGAGTTTGTTGGTCAGCAAACCAACCTCTAAGGAGGCCACTTTGAATCTGAAACCTAAAGGAAACGGAAAAAGTAAGCCAAGCAAAGCTCTGAAGGAAAGAGCATTCCGGGCAAAGTGCCAGCAAAAATGAAGGTGTCCCAAGGGAGGGATGTGCTCCAGGTATTCAGGGAGCATAAGATGTAGGACTGCAGCACCGAATCTGGGATGGGCTGGAGAGGGTGGCAAGCCTGAGTAAGGAGCTTGGATTCTATTCTAAGAGAAGTAGGTAGCCAGGGGAGGTGATCTAAGCATCGTAGATTGATTACCCCACCTAGAATCACGTTCTTGACTCTATCTTGAGCAAGCCCTTCAGTAATAGATTTGTAGTGTTTTTCCTCTGCGTCTTCACACCAACACCAGCGGGTAAGATACACCTTCCCAAACCCACTTCGGTCCCCATGAAACAAACACATCAAGGCTTATAACCAACACCCTTCCCTCTACCTTCCCCAGTCAGGGGGTCAGGGGATAGGACACAGTCTCTCACTTACCCATTCACTCATCCACTCACCCCATAAACCATCATTGAACCCAGTCTTAGTCTGGCTCCTCTAGAAGCAGACCCTGAAAATAGGACAAGTAGTTTATTTGGGAGATGATCCCAAGAAACACAGATAGAGAAACAGGGAAATTAGACAGGTAAGAAAACCCAAACCAGATACATTATTAATCAAGTCAGCACCATGGGCCATGGGAACTTAATCCCACTGGGATCTCCAGGAGCCAGGGCGGAGCATGCACTTGGAGTTGTCCCACCTGAAGGGTGAAGGGGTCTTTGGTGGAGGGCAACTCCTGAGGAGCATCTGCTTTCTGGCACTTTGGCCCACAAGGGTTCTTGGCTGTCAGAGAGCGCCCTTGGATAAAGAAATGCAGGTGCCAATGGTTGGAAATGTGGCCAGTGTGCACTAAAACGGTTAAGTCCAAGCATTTTGGGCAGGACACTGAAAGCATCTGCTACAAGCTGCTTTTATTGCTTCATGCCATTCTTGGTGCTAAGAATACATAGATGAAGATGGTCTGGTTTCTTCTCTCCAGGAACCGACAATCTGGTCCTGTTTCTTTTCTTGTCTACAATACAGGTCTAATAGTAATAAGGCCTACCACATAGGGATGTTTTGAAGATTTGATGACATGACACATATGAAAACCCTGTGCAAATGAATTGTGGGTACAGACTTTAGATGTTATTATCATCGCTCAGCAAGCGACTTTACTTGCCGCAACCTTACTTTCTTCTATCTGTCAAATGAAAATAAGAAGATTTGTTCTGCTTACTTCAGACAGCCATCAATGCTTTAAATGAAACAAAGAATGAGAAAGTGCTAGGATGCTATTGAAATATAGAATGCCATTCCCCACTTCCATCCATCCTCTTTGCACTAAATGAATCTCTTGAGGACAGGGATATTGTGCAATTCTCCTCTATTAGCCCCCTCCTCAGACTGAGTAGGGTGTCTGGCACATAGTTAATGCTCAGTAAATCCTGGTTGCATTTAATCAAAAGCCACATCCATCGTCATTGCGAAATGGGCAGGGCAGGAATTATTAAACACAAGTGACAGATGAGGAAACCTAGGCTCAGAGAGAGGGAAGGGGAGTGATGCTGCTAGGAACAGACAGAGCCAGAAGGAGGATCTTATGGCTCCCCATCCCATGAGCTCTCCACTGCCACCTTGGAATGACCATTGTGGGGATACTCAAAAATCGGCTGGGTGTGGTAGCTCACGCCTGTAATCCCAGCACTTTGGGAGGCCAAGGCAGGTGGATTACCTGAGGTCAGAAGTTCGAGACTAGCCTGACCAACATGGAGGAAACCCTGTGTCTACTAAAAATACAAAATTAGCCGGGCATTGTGGTGCATGCCTGTAACCTCAGCTGCTGGGGAGGCTGAGGCAGGAGAATCACTTGAACCCAGGAGGCAGAGGTTGTAATAAGCCAAGACTACACCATTGCACTCCAGCCTGGGCAAGAAGAGCAAAACTCCATCTCCAGAAAAAAAAAAAAATCAGATAAAAATGTTGATGTTTCCTAGGGGCAAACCAGCCTGCTGATCTTCTGACAATTTTGATCTCCAGTAACTCATCCAGGATCGGTTTATAAACAGCTTCTCCAATCTGTAGATGTCTGGGTAACCCTAGAACTTCACCCTGTAGCCAGTTTATTTGTATCCCTTCAGAGCCTCCCTTCCTCAATCAGAGACCAGAGCCATGGAAGGATACTCTGCCTCAGATTAGACACATAGCTGGGTGCTTGTCTGGGGAAAGAAAGGGGAAGACAACCCTATCCAAGGAGAGCCTCGGGACAACCACATCTGAGAGGTCTATACTCATAATTCATCAGTAAGACATCCCTTTCTGGGCATGGCTTTTGGCTTGGGTTGACCTTGGTTCAAATCCCAATGCCTCCATTAGTCCAAAGGCTTCACACTTCTGGATCTTGGTTTCCTCCCCAGCCAAACAGAAACACTGCTTACCTCACTAGATTTTAGGAAGATTGAAAAGGATCATGAAGGCAGAGCAGACAACAAATGGTAGCCTTCCCTCCCCCTCCCTCCCTCCAATCCCAGAACTAATCACACCTGGGCCAGCTGGCTCCTTCAACCTTGTCACCAAATGGGTCCCAAGGAGTTATGAGGTAATACCAAGCAAGCATTTCTGTTTCGTGGGAAGTATAATGCTGCTGTTTTGAGAGCAAAAAAGTATTAAAATTTAGCTCTCTTCCTGTCGCCTAGGTTTGAGTCTCCAGGCGGCCCCCTGTGGCCGTCCTGCATTTTTATGACTCTGGTGAGTTTCATTACAGGCCCTGCTTCCTGGAGACTCATCTCCCATCCTGACCCTGAGAGCGTTTGATTTGAAACATCAATCATAATTTAGTGTTGAGCTCTCTGTTTATATGTAACTATGTGCACTCTTGTTGCCAGATCCGAACTGTGGTCTCAGAATGAGGTATCGGGGGTCTGTGTGTCCCAGAGAAGAATGAATGTTGTCAGCCCAATCTAATTATCTCCCACCACCAGCAGCGAGGGAACCTTATGCCAAGAAACCGTATGCGTTACGCTGGGAGCTCTAGAGGGAAGACGTGAAGTTGTATCACCAGGCAAAATAGAGGTGTTAAGACCCGACCAGAACTGAATGGCTGGCTGCCTCCAGCAAGAGGCCATTTATGCAAATTGCCAGGTTCAAGGAACGCCTGCAAATTCTAGTCAAGCGTTTCCCCAAGTATGTTCAGGTTGTTATAGGTATTATACCTACAGCCAAAAAAAAGTGTTTGTTCCGTAGTCAAATCTGCTTGAAAATGCTAAATCATGATATGTTGAACCTTTACGGCAATGCTCATTAGAACCTTTGACAAGTAAATTTGCGGGTGGATCTCCAAGAGGGATATATATATGTACAGGGCTTTGTCAATTTCTAAAACTGAAAACCTTTTTGTCCTCCCAAAGAGCATCCAAAAAGACCAGTGTTCCCCTGGAACGTATTTTGGAATTACTGATCCAGGCTGGCAGCATTTCCAAGGGGCACAAGGCAGGGGCTTGTTGTCTGTGCTGTTCTCAGAATCAGGTGATGCAAGGGGCACACAGGGGTGGCTTTGAGGACTGGCAAGAGAGCCCAGCCGAGCATCTGGCCTGTGAGGCCAGGCTCCCTTTCCCCGGGGGCTCTAGCTGATCACCGAAGACAGGGAGAGAAAACTGCAGACCCCACAGAGCAAGAATTAGAGTAGAAACGCTACTGCATGGTGATCAGGTGGCAACATTTCTGTTTCGTGGGAAGTATAATGCTGCTGTTTTGAGAGCAAAAAAGTATTAAAATTTAGCTCTCTTCCTGTCGCCTAGGTTTGAGTCTCCAGGCAGCCTCCTGTGGCCGTCCTGCATTTTTATGACTCTGGTGGGTTTTATTACAGGCCCTGCTTCCTGGAAACTCATCTCCCATCCTGACCCTGAGAGCGTTTGATTTGAAACATCAATCATAATTTAGTGTTGAGCTCTCTGTTTACATGCAACTATGTGCACTCTTGTTGCCAGATCCGAACTGTGGTCTCAGAATGAGGTATTAGGGGGTTTGTGTGGCCCAGAGAAGAATGAATGTTATTGGTGAGGATACTTTTGGTTGCAAGTGAGAAAATGCCAGTCAAACTTTCTTAAGTAAACAAGAGACCTTATCAGGTCATGTAAGGGAGTAGTCCATTCAAGTAGACTGTTCTGCCTTCAGGCATGGCTTAACCCAGGGATCAAATGCTGTCACCTGGATAAGATTTGTCTCTCTCCATCTGGCCCTGCTTCCTCAGTGTTGGCTTCATTCTTGGCCCTTCTGTCTCTTCATGATGGCTGCTAAAAATTCGCAATTCTGCATCCTTTCAGCTTCACAACTAGTGGAAATGAAAGCCCACTTCTCTAAGAGTGGACATGTACATCTTCACACATATATGCACACATGCATGCACACATACACACACACATGTACTAGAATTGAGTTTCATTGGCTGTAATTGGCCTAACTTGGGTCACATGCTCATGTCTGAACCAACTTTGCCGGAGGATGAAATGCACTGGTCGATGTGGTTGACTTATGGGCACCACTTTTGGAGTCTGGGTAGAGTCAGCTTCATCTTCAGCACATGAGATGGGTGGAGGTGGGGCAGGGAAGCTCTCAAGAGGGAAACTGGGGACTAGCCACCAGCAAGGTGAGATGGATATCAAGCAGTAGACACAACAAAAGTCCACAACAGTCTGTCTCCCTGCCTGACTCTCAGGGGTGGCAGCAGCTGATCTTCTCATCCTGCCCAGATGGCATGGGGCTCCTCATACCCTGCCAGGCTGGCCTCTTGCCAACTTAGCAGTTGGACATGGGCTGTAGGTAACAAGAACATAGTGACCAGAGCTGTACAAGGGAGGGACAGTTAGGGCCTTCCTGGAGGGGATTTTGCTATTCATGAGACAAAAGACCAGACAATAACCAGACTTAATAGAAAGACCCCACATTGATGAGGGAAAACATGAGCGCAGGTCCCTGTGAAAGCCCAACTCTCAGAGGTAAAGGGAACCTAAGCCTCACTTCATCACTCTTCCAGGTCTGACCATTAGAAAATAGGCACAAGGATCACAAGCTAGATGCCAACCAAATATCAGCTTGATTCCAGGCCAGGTATATATTTAATACCTCCCAAAATGCAGGGCTTTGGCATGAGCCAGATTAGGGAACATAACTTACCTAAGGCTGAAATAGGTATCCAATAACCCTCTCCCCTAGCTTAGAACTTGGACCTTGCCCAGGGCGGTCACATTGTGAAAACCCTACTCAGCTAGACACTGGCCTGCCCCACATACTCAGAGAGAGAGAGAGTGACAAGCCACCGCAGCCAGGATCCCACCCCAGCGTGCTCAGCATATGTGAACAGGGACCAGAGGAGTGAGCCTATACTAGGTACAGGGCAGATCCCAGAAAAATAATAAAGGTAGAGTCCATCACCCACTCCTTAATGACATTGCCACCCCCCAGAATAAAGGAGCCAGTGATGGTCATTCCCCCATCATATTAGCATCTCACCCCAGTTGAGTGGAAAAAAAAGTGGGGCAGAGGAGTGGATGCTTCAGCCTCAGCACTACAAGAAGGCAGAAGTGCTGGAGGAAGTTCCCTCCTTTATTAATGAGAATGAGCACATGGGAAGAGAAGGAAAACATTTCTTCGCATCATTCTGCAGAGATCCAGTTTCTTCTCATGAGGGCTCCAGTCAATCCTCCAACTGTGTGGGCTGGACCCAGAGTAGGACCTGAGACTGGCTGGAACAGAGCTATTGCTACCCAGAATGCCTCAAAAAATAAGATTTCAAAAAGCACATGGTTATACACAGAGATGCGTTATTACATGCCAGATGCAGGACTAGGCTTTGGAGCTACAAAAATCCACTAGATGTGATCCCTGCCCTCAGGCTGCTTCTCAGACAGACATGGATTCTAACACAGCATAACACAGGCACTAGTTGAACTATGAGTAAGGAAGGAAAGGGCTGTAGGCTCCTAGGTCTTCAGCCAAAAGGGGCCAATGGGTCTCTGGTTTAGCACCTGCACATTTTCTGAGCTCGCTGGAGTAGACACCACATGCCACCTTTCTCACTGACTCATAGGGCTACCTGTTGCTTTTTTCCTCTCTGGTTTTTGAAGTACTATGTGTACAGGACCCAGAGGAGTGAGTACCCAACTCTATCCTATATGTCCATGGAGCAGGGTAGGTCCCCAGATAAAAACAAAGGCAGAGCCTATCCATCACCCACTCCTGAAGGACATGAACCACCCCTCACGGTAGAGAGAGGCCAATGAAGGTCACCCCTACCCATCAGGGAGCAAGATCCAGATGAAAGGATTAAGCTAAATAAACTGGGAAGGAACCATGTAGACACCCGCATTATTTAGGAAAATGATAACAATGAACTGCAAGTATGTGTTAAAGTCACATTTGCTCTCCATAGCAACTCTTATCTAATTTTTAAGTATATACATAAGTTAATGGAACAATGGGCTTCTGGATGCATACTTTGCTCTACATTTGTGCATAGTCCTAGTCCAGCTGCCAAGCCCAGCAGGAGCCCTGCTGCACCCCATGGTGGGCCCCCCACAGGAGGCACTGACCTGCTGGCCACACTGTGCACCCAGATGGGGCAGAGACTCTCTAGGGGGACAAAGTCTCTGAGCCCTACACACACTGCTCCCCATCTCACACTTAATTTCTTCCTGCTCTGAAATCCTGTTCAAAATCTTCCCTAGAGAGAAAAACATTCCTTCTTCTGGCAGCCCAGTGACCCCAAACAGCCCATTTTCTCCCTCACAGACTCACCACACACGATGAACCCACAGCTGTCCCTGTGGGGAGTTAGCTCCATTATTGCTCACGTGGCCAAAAACTACTCACTGCTCACTGTGGAGCCCATCTGCATTCCTGGCGTTTGTGCCACCTGCTGGTTCTGATGCAGGACAAGTGAGCCTCAAAACTGGGGATTATCCCAGGACGGATTCTTGGCTTTACCCGGGAAAGAATTCAGGGAATCAAGGGCAAGCCAGTAGTGTGAGACAACACCTTTTTTCTTTTCTTTTTCTTCAAGACAGTCTCACTCTGTTGCCCAGGTTAGAGTACAGTGGCATGATCTTGGTCCACTGCAACCCCCACCTCCTGAGCCCAAGTGATCCTCCCAGCTCAGCCTCCTGAGTAGGTGGGACCAGAGGCATGCATCACCATGCCCAGCTAAGTTTTTTCATATTTTTTTAGAGACAGGGTTTCACCGTGTTGCCCTGGCTGGTCTCGAACTCCTGGGCTCAAGGGATCTGCCTGCCTCAGTTTCCCAAAGTGCTGGAATTACAGGTGTGAGCCACCATGCCCAGCCTAGACAGCAACTTTTATTGATGTGCCCATGGACAGCAGCAGCAGAGGTACTACTCCTTGCCAAGAAGGGATACCCCATAGGCAGTGTGCCCAGAGTAGCAGCTCAGAGGCAGATCTGCAGTCATATGAATACACACTTTAATTACATGCAAATTAAGGGGTAGGTTATTCAGAAATGTCTAAAAAAGGGGTGGTAACTCTCAGGTCATTGCCATGAAAGGGAGTGGTAACTTTTGGGTATTGCCATGGCAAGGGTAAACAGACATGGCATTGATGGGTGTGTCTCATGGAGAGGTGCTTTTGCCTCTTCGCTGTTTCAGCTAGTCTTCAATCTGGTCTAGAGTCAAGTCCCCGCATCCAGAGTCAAGTCTGACCTCCCACCTCAGTTCCAGGCTACTGGAGGGCTGCTGGGGTTGGCTTCTCCCCTGAAGAAGGCATTCATTCATTCATTCATTCAGCCAACCAACTAGTGTTTAATGGACCACCTACTGTGGATCAGGCACTGCTGTAGGCACAGAGGACACATAACTTAATACACAGACCAAAATCCATGGCCTCACTGCTTGGAGGAGATAGAAAATAAACAAGATACAAAAATAAAACATATAGCATGATGCTAAGTGCTAAGAAGAAAAATGAATCAGGAGAAGGGAATATGTGTTGAGAGGTGAAATTTTAGGTAGATGGCCAGAGGAGGTCTCTCCAAGAAGGTGGCATCTGGGAAAGACCTCGAGGAAGGGAGCTAGACACGTGGCTCTGGGGAAGGGGCATTCCAGACAGCGGGAACAGCCAATACAAAGGCCCTGCACTGGGGCTTACCTGGGGTTCCCAAAGAACACTGGAGATGAGCTTGGCAGGTAGCAGGAGCCAGACTGTGTGGGCCCTTATCACCGTGGTAAGAAATCTGGCATCACTCAGAGGCTGATGGAGAGTCATTGGAGGGTTCTGAGCAGAGAAGTGACATTTCACAGGATCATTCTGACTGCTGTGCCGGGAATAAGCTGCAGGGGGCAAGGGTGGAAGCAAACAGGGAGATCACCCATATGCAGCTACTGCAATAATGAAGGCGAAAATGGGGGTGACGAGAAGGGGCCATATTCTAAATCTGTTTTGAGGCTAGAGCCAAAAGAATCACAGCCAGACCAGATATAGAATGTAAGGGAAGTAACAGGGACAACACCAGAGCTTTTGGTCTGAACAATGAAAGATGAAGCTTCCATCTGTGAAGAAGAGAAGGACTGGAGAAGCTGGTTTGGGAAGGATCATCAGGAGCTCAGTTTTGGACAGGCCTGAACATCCAAGTGAGATTTGTAAGTGGGCAGTTGGGTGTTTGTGTGTAGTGGTTAAGGGAGTGAGCTAAGCCAGATTTATTCATGAGTCCTCAGCATACAGACTGTTTTTAAATCTGAGACTGGACGAGCATTCCTAGGGAATGAGAGCTGAGTCGACAAACTTATAAAATGTTGACTCGATGCCAGGCACTGTAATGGCTGCTTGACAGACAGATGAGAGACTCGCCTTCAGTCCAAGAAAGAAGAAAAAGCCATTTAAATGCAATGCGGTTATTGCTAGTGGAGGGAAGCTTAGGAGTTAGAGAAAGCTAACCCTGAAGTCCTTCTAGAGAGGACCCCTGAGCTTTCCTTAAGGGTGAAAGGAGTTCTTGAGGCAGAAGTGATGGAAGCTACTCCAGGAAGAGGGAACAGCATATGCAAAGGCAGGAAGCTGGGACAGAGCATGGGACTGAATGGTAAGTGCCCATGGAAGAGCAAGGGGGCACGGCAAGGCTCCAGGGGATGGGGAGCACAGGAGACAGGTCTCAGATGCAGTGCTGGTTTGTGTGGACTTTGTCCTCAGGGCTACTGAAAGACTATCCTCATGTGAATGTCATGATTGGGTTCGCTTTATTAACCATCAGAAGATTAACATGGACATGTGACATATATCCAGCTTGGGAATGGCGATCATTGTAGACATAGGAAGTAGTCTTTACAAGAGAGAGGAACCCATCGATTTCTGAGCCTGTTACTTTGTTCATGGCACAGTAATTTTCCTGAAGCTAGAAATGTGTTTACTCAGAGCAGGGCCATGCTCAAACTTAAGGGAAAGGGGAAGGGAGCTTAAAATTATTGATGCTGCTGTATCATTTTATGTACATCACTTCTTTAACCTCCCAAACCACACTGCATGAGAGTTGTGAACATCTCTGTTTTACGCAGAAGCCAGTAAAGACTAAGAAAGTTTATATATCTTGTCCAAAGTCACCCAGCCCAAATGTGGGGAGCTAGGATTTGAACCCTGCTCTGTGGGTACTTCCCCTAATGAAGCATTTCCTAGCAAACGTTTTCCCACTTGCCAAGAGCACACACAATTTGCAGAGCATCTGATGATTAAACAAGTTGGCTGAGTGCTTCTCATGCCCCAGACACAGTTGTCCTTTCCTTGACATGCTGTGGATAGAATTTAAATGTTGTCTTTCAAATCAGTGCTCATTTTATTAGCAGGAAACATTTAGAATGAGCCATTACACCATCACAAGGGCTTTTATTATTGGTCCTTAATAAATGTTTGATGCCCAAAATGGTTATCAGCCTACAGTGCAGGAATGGTCCCACCTGCTCCCTGCTCTGCAATCTCTGCCATAAAATTAACTGAGGTATTCGTTAACAGACTTATCATTTATCCTACTTTTAACTGGCATGATGTCGGAAAAATAAAATAAGCATATCGGAGAAACTACAGAAGGCTGTTTAATGATAGCAAGGTTAAATCGAAAGAGCAATTCTTCCCACCAGCTTGTTATCATGAGCCAGGTCTCTAAGCAGGACAGTTAATGACATGATCAAGGCCTGATCCCTGAATTCAAACTTATTTATTTGCTATTGAGAAGAAGATTGTGTATTTTAGTTCCCTGCATTTTACTCTAGCGGGGATGGTGACATTTGGAGAAACCTTATTTGCCTATTTCCTTTTGCTGTAAACAGCTTGGTGTGCATGTCTCATTTACTGGCATTAGCCACACAGGTAATGAGTCCTTTTTTTCCCCAGGGTGGAGAGCTCCCAGCAGAAGGCAGAGGCTGGGGGCACTACACAGGCTGAAGGTGACCTCAAAAGGAAACAGTATGTCAGGCAGTGTTGTATTCAGGCTACCTGGATCTGTCACCATGTGCCGGATGGCAGGACAGGTTGAAACCATTACAGTGGGAGACCAAGAAGTATCCAGGGCATTGGTGGGTACAATCCCAGGTCTGAATGATAGAAAAATAACAACAGCTAACGCTCTATTGAATTGAGAATAGCACTAGTTTCCATGAGTCAACTGATTGACCCATGCCACAATTTTATGACGTTAGGTTTGTTTTTTGTTTTGTTTTGAAACAGGATCTCACATTGTTACCCAGACTGGAGTGCAATGGTGTAAACATGGCTCCCTGCAGTCTGGACCTCCCGAGCTCAAGGGATCCTCCCACCATGCCCCACTAGTGGCTGGGACTACAGGTGCGTGCCACCACGCCCAGCTAATTTTTTTTTTTTTAACTTTTGTAGAGATGGGGTTTCACCATTTTGCCCAGGCTGGTCTCGAGCTCCTGAGCCAAGTGATCCACCTGCCTTGGCCTCCCAAAGTGCTGGGATTACAGACATGAGCCACCACGCACAGCCTATGATGTTAGTTTTAATGTTACTTCCAATTTACAGAGGAGGAAATCCAGTATTACAAGGTTAAATAATGTTCCCAGGGGCCAGGTTCCCCACTAACTGTGAAGCCCAGGACGAAAGTACCAGTGGAGGCCCATGTAACACATGTCTAAATATTTGCAAGTTTCAAATCCAGCCAACAACTAGTTAAATTAAATACATTCTACCATTGTAGTTGAAAAATAGACCTTTATAATGACTGCAAAGCCTGGTTTGAATTCAGAATTCTTCAACTTTTAGAAATTCCAGACCAGAACCACTGGCCCAGGGAGAGGGGTCCCTGACCCACAGCTCACCCCCATTGTCCTTCTATTTCAGCTGTGTCTTAAACTGTAGGGAACTTTTTGTGCATGTGCATGGATACCCCAGCCCACACACCCAACCTCTGGACACTCCACGTCAAACTGCAACCCCTAGGGAGGAGAGGGTGCTCTTATCAATGCCGTGGTCCAGATAAACCCAAAGGTGAGGCCCATCCGGGTCCTGGCAGCTGGCTTGGAGTCATTTAGGTAGAGAATTCCAGGGGCCTAGAGTATGGTCTAGTTTGAGAATATGAGTTCCTGGTGGGCACATCCTCTTGCTCCATGTAGGGAAGGGTACAGATGGAAGAGGATCGGAGAAACACCCTCGAAAGTGTGGGGCCAAGAGCAGGGCCCTTCTTACCTATGTATAGGGGTAATACTGCCAGTATCATGCAATAAGAGACAGAGCTGATGTTTGAACTCAGGTTGTTGGGCTCCAGAGTCCAGGCGCTAAACCCCCTAAGCTATCTTGCTGCTCAACAATCAAACCTGAAATCCAAGAGGCGGATAGAGATTCCTGGAATCTCACAATGCCAGAGCAGGGAGAGAGCAAGGCAATTTGAAGATCATTGAGTCTATCCCCTGCCCACTACCACTTTCACTCTCTACCCATTTTATAGATGAGGAAACTGAGGCTCAGAAAGGTTAAGTGACTTCCTCAGGAAGGTAGACAGATCCAAGACAAAAAGCCAGACTGCTGTCAGTGCACATCTTCTCCTCCACCTTTCCTCTCCCTTTCCTGCACACCAGCTTTCTAGTGAGGACTTCGACGTGTGTTCCTGGAGGGGACAGACAGCTTCCTCCATGGTATTTACAGTATGTGTTCTAATGCCGAGGCGGAGATTCCTACTCCCATCTGTGTGTCATGCCGCCAGGAGCCCTTGGTGGTGTCAGCGAGTTCCAATTAGCCTTCTGAATCATATTTGTTGTCTTAAAATATTTATATCCAGCCACTTCCCACCTGCTAGAATTGAATTTTAGCCTCTTCCACAGTTCCTCGCTGTCTCAAGCCCAGAGGAGAACGCCTAGCACTTGAGCTGCTCCTGACATGAGGCACTGCCACCACCAACAGTGTTTCCTGATCAGACATAAGCAGGTGAACGGTGCCATTGCCGTGACCCAGGGTCCTTGGCCCTGCACTTGGAGCTTCATGCCTCCGACAATGGCAAGTCGCTTCCACCAGGAGAGGCCATTGTAATTCTATGCATACTCTTCAGCTGGCTTTACCTTCCTGTCTGGGCTTTTGGGAGGCTCCCAGCAGATAACTGCAAGGACGCCTCACAGGCAACCCCATGTACTTTTATCCTTCTTGGTGGCCGAAGGAGGCTGGAGCATCTTTTGCTGTATGTTACCTTGACATTCTTAATGGTCATCAGCATATCATCATCATCTTATGTACTTTAAAAAGGTGGAAAGAGCGCAGTTTTACACATCAAGATTTGTATGTGAGTTCTACCTTATAATAACTATGTGACCTCCATTCAGTTGTTTAACCTCTCCAAGTTCCACTTGCAAAATAGGGCTAACAAGGAATTTTAGGAATGATGAAATCAGCTACTCAACCTGCTCAGACCTTTCACTGAGTACCCACTCTGTGCCAGGTAACTGACATGTAAGCATTGCTTCCTTAACCCCATTGATATATGTAAGGTGACTGGCAAGGTATCTGACACACAGCAGGCATGCAATTTGTTTGGGAAGACAGGGCGTGTGTAAGTGCCACATTTTTGTTATGTTGGTGCAAAAGTCATTGTGGTTTAATGGCAAAAGGAGGAAACTGAGGCTTACAGGAATTCCTTCACTGTCCAGACTCACCCAACGGGTAAGCAGGAGTGTCACAGACCACACCATGACCCAGGAGGGTGAGGAGGGGAGGGGCAGCCATTCTGGAGGTAGAGTGAAGGGTCAGAAAACCAGGCCAGGGCTATGACCCTGCTTCCCAGCTGCATGACCTTCGGCAAGCCATTTGACCTTCTGATCCTCAGTTTCCCTGTCTGTACAGTGAAGATGATCATGTATATACTCTGACCCAAAATAATATGTTTTAATTAATGGATTAGAAGTCTGTCTACTCCAATAACATGCAAACTCCCTGAGGACTGGGTTTATTTCTTAACATAAAAGAGTCGATGGCCAGTAACCATAATTACTACACTTGATCCAAAAAAAAAAAAATCAAAAACTTTATAATTTCAACCCAATCACCATCATGATCATCATTCACAATAACAGTAGAACACAATCGAGTTTTGTCAAAATGCTTTGCCACCCATAATCCTGACAATGACCCTCTACTATGTGATTATCCCTGTTTTACAGTAAGAATCCTGAGGTGTAGAGTGGGTAGAGGACTTGTTCAAGGTCATGCAGATATGGAGTGCTTGTCCCTGAGTCTGTACGATGCTAAATAGGTGGGATGACTTTCTCTTCCCCACACTGCTGTCATGTTGAGTTTTTAGGTTGTGCAGAGGCTGCTTCATGCCAGCTGCCATGCTCAGGGAGGTTGGAGTTGGGGCTGACATCTCACTTTTTAAATTTTCTTTCCATTTTAATAAATAATATGTCACAATTCAGGCAAGCCAGCTGAATAATAATTTGTCAAGCCAGGAGCCCGACTTAGCTTGTTCCCACACCCGTCTTTCTACCTCCTACCTCTCTCAGTCCAGTCTTCACACATCCTGCTGAGCTCCAGATATTTCTGCCTGGGTGCTGTCACCATTCCCTAAGAAACAGCAAACATTAAACTTGTTGTCTTTCCCTAAAGTTTCCCACTTCGCTTGTTGTGATAGGCTTTGCAGCTCACTGTGCTGATGAGGGAAACGGATGGCCCAGAGGGTGTCTCTGAGATATTCCAGAACAGTGATACCATGTGTCTTAGCCCCAGAACAATGACATTGACTCTCTTTGCCAGTAGTCTTGGTTCTGCAGGGTGTGATAAAGTTGGGCTGCAGTATTGTAAGACAACAGCAAGAGATTCCTAATCTGGGAGTAACAGATTGATATCCCAATCTGGAAATGTAATGGCTTAGGGTTGTACATAATCAATATGTTCCCAACATTCCAGTGCTGCAAATCCAAGATTTCATGTATAGATCTTTAAAAAGAAGAAGTAATTCCTGATTTTAGAAAAACTCTACATATGGAAGTTCACAGGTGCTGTATTTTTCCTACATGATCATCATCATCATCATCATACTAGCTTAGAGAGCAATTTCAGATCTATCCTGTCATTTGATCATCACAACAACTCTGAGAGTGACAAGGGCAAGTACTGGTGTACCCATTATTTGGACAGGGAAACCAAGACATAAGCAACATGCTGGGAAAACACAAGAGAGGAGGGGCTGCTTTTGAATGTGGAGATCAGCAATGGCCTCTTGGTCAGAATGGCATTAGAAACAAGCCTTGAAAAAGGAGGAGCTTTTCAGTGTGCAGAACAGTGAAAGCAGTAATTTTAGATTTGTAGAAAAGCATGAGCAAAAAAGTCAGGAGGCTTGGAAAGTTCATGGATAATCAGGTGGGACTGGCATCTAGGATGGTTTGAGAAGGCAGTAGCAGATGAGCATGGATGGTCCCTGGAGGCTGCTGCCCAGTTACAGTGTGTCTTGAGTACCACCCTCCCCCTGCCAAGGCGCTGCAGATCTGGTATCTTAGTTCAGGCTCCCCAGAAGAGTACCCTGAGACAGGGATTCACGTGAAAGTGATATACTAGAAAGTATTCCCAGAGATGGCCAGTAGTGAATTGAAACCTGGAAGATGGCCAAGCCAAGGAAGGCAACCAAGCAAAGTCCCCGAGACAGAAACTACGTAATCCCACAGGGATGTTCCCAACACAGTGTAGACCTGTGGGACTCCAAGTGTGGTCCTAGACCAGTAACATCAGGGACCACCCGGGAGCTTGTTGGAATTACGGTCCACTCCAGCCCGGACTCTCTGAATTAGAATCTGCATCATAACAAGATCCCCAAGTCTAGATCAGATCTCAGAGTTGTCCCAATAAGTGGCCAGGGAGCTGGAGTGCTTCCATATGCTGTACCTGTCAGTCATGGATTAAGGGCTGCTCCCCAGGGGGATGTAAATTCTCAGGTACTTCCAGCTCTCTGCATGGTGAGTTTCATCATGGTGGAATTGTGATGATGATTCCAGCAGACAGAGGACAGGCTTCCAACAGAGAAGCTGGCCATTAAGTATAAGGGGAGAGACAGCGGGGGGTGAGGAGGGAGGGGAGGGTGGGGAGGGATAACCTGGGGAGAAATGCCAGATATAGTATGCACCTAAAGTTAAATAAATAAGTTTTTTTAAAATCAAAAATTTTTTTTAGAAAACACACACAAAAAAAATAAATAAATAAAAGCACCAGGCCTGGAGCCACATGCAGGAAAATGGTAAAGCCTCCGGAGGGATGTGAGCAGAGCGCTATGTATAGACTCTGACTACCCAGGCAGCCCGATGGCAGCACGGACTCCTTTCCACTTGCTTTATTCAGCTCAAGACCTGTGGGCACAAATCTCTCAGGCAGTCAGCTGGGAGAGGGTGGGAAGGTCTTGCAGAAAGGGACCTACAGCAAACTAAGTCCCTAATCTCCAGATTCATCCTGGGGAAAGTTGTATCACTTCCTGACACGTATCATGTGTTAACAAAGGCTTCTAAGTCAAGTTAAGTAGGGTTTCCCTGCTTCAAATGAACAGATAAAATGCCTTTGTCATTAGAACATTAACATGTAAATGATGCCATTAAAGGACTTTACAAACCGTTAGTTCTATCAAGCAGGTTAAACATTTCCCTGAAACTCACCGTGAACAATTCAGTTGCTTAGCAAGCTTCTGCCCTCCAGACCCCAGGTGGTGAGCAATCCTTCTTGAGCAATGGCCAATTCAGGAAAAGTAAAAATAGGTATGGGCAGAGGTATTTTTTTCCACACAATTCCAAAATAGCTATATTTAATCTCATGGTGGAAAAAAATGTGTATTTTTAAAACAATGTATCAGCTCTATTATCTAAGAAAATGTTAATTAGAAAATTTGATACTACTTTTTAGCCTATAAAATATTAACTAACATCTGGGCACTTATGACAAATAGCATCAGAGAGGCAACTTTCTGATTTCTTCTCTTGAAATCAAGTCACAGACCATGTCATGAAGCTGGATAGAGTATGAGTTTCCTATATAATAAAGAAGTCAACTTTTGCCTGACCATCATTGCTTCTTCACAAGATTTGAACTGATGAATGGCTAAAGTCAAGAGGTGAGGGATCTAAGGGCAGCCACACCTCCCAGCTCCCTGCCTGTCCAGCAGGGGATGTCAAACTCTGTCTTCCTCCTTCTTCTCTTCCTCCTCCTCCTTCTTCTTCTTCTTTTCCTCTTCTTCTTGACAGAGTTTTGCTCTTCTTGCCCAGGCTGGAGTACAATGACATGGTTTTGGCTCATTGCAACCTCCACCTCCTGGGTTCAAGTGATTCTCCTATCTCAGCCTCCCAAGTAGCTGGAATTACAGGTGCCCACCAATACGCCTGGCTAATTTTTGTATTTTTAGTAGAAACATGGGGTTTCACCACGTTAGCCAGGCTGGTCTTGAGCTCCTGACCTTAGGATCTTGTCCCCATTTACAGCTCCATCTTTCATAAATGTCCAAGCACTTTTTTGAATCTGTGTGTAGCTTCTGCTTATAATGTATTTTTATTAAGAAGCAAATGGAGGGAGGGGAAGAAGAAAGAGGAAAGGAGGAAGTGAGGAAGGAGTAGAAAAGAAAAAGATCTCTGTTTCCACAGCGTAGTGAAAACATAGCTTCAGTTTAATTCTCCAACATCCAAGCCCCCTCTTCCATTGAATAATGGCATAGATCTGATTAACGGAGGATTGAGGAAAAGGCATGTAGCACAATTCTGGCCAATGAGAGAGGAAGCGAAGTTTGCTGGATGATTCTGGGGGATTGATTTCTGTCTTAAGAGGGACCTTTGTGAAGAGTCTGTCTCTCCTTCCTACAGATGTGAGAAGGAAGTTTGTAAGACTGATTGTGAGTAGCTGCCCTATAATCACGTAGGGCATTAGGAAAAATCCAGCATTGTGAATAACAGGGTGTAGAGGGCCGTGAATCATGTTGCCACCCTATTGGTGGCTCTTCCTCCTCCTCCTACTCCTCCTCCTCCTTCTTCTCCTCCCCCTCCTCCTCCTTCTTCTCCTCCCACTCCTCCTCCTCCTTCTTCTGCTCCTTCTCCTGCCTCTCCTTTTCCTCCCCCTCCTCCTGCTTCTCCCTCTCCTTCTCCTCCTCCTCCTCCTTCTATCCCTTCTTCTTCTTCTTTTAACATTTTATGGCTGTACTGAGGTATAATCACCATATAATGATACACACATGTTTAAAGTGTTTGATGAGTTGTGACAAATACATATACCTGTGAACCCATCAACACAATCAAAAAAAAAATTCCATTACCCCCAACCCCACACAGTTTCCCCATGTCCCTTTGTAATTCATTCTTCCTTCCATTTCCATACCAAGGAAACCACTGAGCGTTTTCTGTCACTATAGATTAGCTGGCCATTTCTAGAATTTTATACGAATGGAATCACACAATGCGATCTCTTTCTTGTCTGACTTCTTTAACTGACGATAATAATTTTTAGACCTCTCCATGTTATTGCATGTATCAATTGTTTATTCCTTTTTATTGCTGAGACATATTTCTATTGTGTAGGTATACCACTTAAAAACATCTTTTAGGATGTTGATGGAAATGTCGATTGTTTCCAGTTTGGGGCTCCTGCAAATAAAGCTGTTATGAACATCCATGTACAAGCCTTTGCATGAATTTATGCTTTCCTTCCCTTGGGTAAATACTTAACAAGTGGATGTGTAGGTCCTTTGGTAGGTGTGCACTTACCTTTTAAAGAAATTGTCAAACTGTTTTCCAAAGTGACTCTTCCATTTTACATCCCTGCCAGCATGCGCAGAAGTTCTAAATGCTCTGCATCTTCCCTGACACTTGGGATGGTCAGTCTTTATCATTTCAGCCATTATAATGAGTGCTTTGTGTAGTGGCATCTCATTGTGGTTTTAATTTGCATTTCTTTAATGACTTCTGATGTTATTCATGTGGATCAGTTTCTGGCCTTTCTGTTCCATTGATCTATATGTCTATATTTATAATGATACCACAAAGTCTTGATTATTATGGTTTACACTAAGTTTATTAAACAGTGTAAGTCCTTCAACATTGTTCTTTTTCAAAATTGACTATTCTAGGTCCTTCACATTTCCATATAATTTTAATATCTGCTTGTCAATTTCTATTTTTTAAAAATCCTGCTGAGATTTTCATTGGGTTTCATGTAATCTATAAATCAACTGGGTAAGAATTGATGTTGTAACAATATTTAATCTTCCTGTCAATTGCATGGCATATCATCTTTGTATTTATATATGTGATCTTTAATTTATGTCAGTAATGTTTTATAATTTTTAGTGTGTGACTCTTACATATAGTTTGTCAAAATAGATCCCTGTTTCATATTTTTAATATAATACTATTGTAAATAATTTTTTATTTTAATTTCCAATCATTTGTATAGTGAACCAATTATAGTATATTGAAACACAATTGATTTTTATATTTCAATTATGTATTCTCCAACCTTACTAAACAAATTCATGAGTTTTGTTAACTTTAGTAAATTATTTAGGATTGTTTATGTAGACGATTACTTTATTTGTGAACAAAGTCCGTTTTACTTCTTCCTTTCCAATTTATATACCTTTTATTTGTTTTTCTTGTCTTGTTGCACTAGCTAGGACCTTCACTACAATGCTGAACACATGTGGTGAGAGCAGACACTTTGTCTCGTCCTTGCTTTGTCCTTGATCTTAGGGGAAAATCATTCACCCTTTCACCATTAAGTATTATCCAAGTCTTCTATATCCTCACTGATTTTCTGTCTATGTGTTATATACATTGTTGAGCGAGGGGTGTCCCCAACTATAATTGTGGATTTATCTGTTTTGCCTTTTAGTTTATCAGCTTTTGTTTCATGTATTTTGAGGCTCTGTTGTTAAGTGTATATATTATTATTATTATCTTTTTGATGAATTGACCTCTTTGTCATTATGAGATGAACCACTTTCTGCCTGTAATACACATATTCTTTGCTCTGAAATCTACTTTGTCTGATATTAACAAAGTCACTCCAGGCTTCTTTTTTACGTGTTAGCATGCTTTCACTTTTATCTTTGTATCTTTACGCTTAAAGTCAGGTCTTACCTGTAGCTGGGTCTTGCATTTTTTAATACAATCTAATAATCTCTGCCCTTAATTGGGATGTGCAGACCATTGTATTTAATGTGATTATTGATGTCGTTGGGTTTAAACCCGCCAACTCTTTTGTTTTCCTTTTGCCCCATCTGGTCTTTGTTCCCTTTTCCATTTAACTTGTCCTGCCTTCTTTCAGACTGATGCACTAGTTTTTATGACTCCATTGTATCTCCCTTGTTGACTTCTTAGTGCTGTCTCTTTGCTTTCTGGTTTAGTGGTTGCTGTAGAACAGGGATTCTCAACTCTGGCACTATTGGCATTTTGAGCCAGATAATTCTTTGTTGGTGGGTGAGGATTTGTCCTGTGCATTGCAGAGTGTTCAGCAGTATCGTTGGCATCTACCCACAAGATGTGGGTAATACCCATCCCCACATTGTGACAAATACCCCCAGGGAGCATCCCTAGAACTACAGTTCTAAGGCTTACAGCATAAATCTTTAACTTATCACATTATATTCAAGCAAATATTATAGGGCTGTATGTATAGTATCAGAAACTTACAAAAGTGTACTTTCATCTCCCACACCCCATCTTTTTTGTCATACATTTTCCTTCTACATATGCTATAAACACCACAACACGTTGTTATTTCTACTTTTTAGACATAATCTTTTGAAGAGATTTTAAAAATAAGAAAAAATATTTTATATTTACTCACATATTCTTTATGTAAATTCAAACTTCCATCTGGTATCATTTTATTTTCTGCTTAAAGGACTTATTTCAGTGTTTCATGTGGTAATTGTTTTCTGGTGATGAATTCTGTCATCACTTGTATGTTTGAAAAAAATCTTTACTTTTGTTATTGAAATATATTTTTACCAGATATATAATTCTAGGTTAACAGTTATTTTCTTTCAGTACTTTAAAGATATCACGCCACTGTTTTCTGGCTTTCATTGTTTCTGAGACGTCTACTTTCATTTTTATCTTTGTTCCTCTGCATATAATGTGTCTGTTTCCGGCTTCATTTAAGTTTTTCTCTTTATCACCACTTTTCAGCAATTTGGTTTTGATGTGCTTTGATGTGGTTTTCTCCATGTTTTTTATATTTGAAGTTCATCGATTTCTTTGTCTCTATATGAATTTACATTTTCATCAAATTTTGAAAAATCATGGCTATTATCTCTTCAAATATTTTTCTCTCCCTTCCCTTTTCTAGGACCCCAGCCACATGAATATTAGGTCTTTTTATATTGCCCCACAGCTCACAGACACTCCATTATTTCCATTTTGTCTTTTAACTCTGTGTATCATTCCGGGTAGTTTTTGTCACTGTGTCTTTAAGGTCACTGATCTTTTCTTCTGCAGTGTCTAATCTGCTGTTAATTCCAACCAGTGCATCTTTTAATCTAAGGTATATTTTTCATCTCTAAAATTTTGCCTTGGGTCTTTTTTAATGTCTTCCATTGTATCCTTAGCATGCTCACACATACTTTCCTCTGTCTTCTTCAGCAAATAATACATGATTATGGCAGCTGTTTTAATGTTCTTGACTACTAATCTGATTATTCGTTTCACTTTGAGATCTATTTCTGTGGACTGATTTTTTTTCCCTCATTGTGGGTCATAGCTCTCTGGTTTTTTGCATGCCTGACAATTTTTGATTGGCTATCAGGCATTATGAATGTTATGTTGTTGGATGTTATCATTTTTTTGGTTCCTTTAAGTGTTTGGAGGCCTTGTCCTGGAATGCAATTAAATTAAATTACTAAAAAAAAATTTGGTGCTCTCAAGGATCAGCAAACAATACTCTGCTTGACAAATCTGGCCCACTTCTGTTTTTGTAAATGAAGTTTTGATGACACACAGCCACCAGCCACAGCCATTCATTTACATATTGTCTGTGGCTACTTTTGTATTACCACAGAAGACTTAAACAGCTGAGACAGAAGCCATGTGGCCCATACATTCTATTAGGTGCAAAAATAGTTGTGGTTTTGGACTGTGAATTTTAAATCATTATAACTAGGCTCAAACACATCTTTATTAATCAAAATAGGAATGATTACAATAACACATTTTTGCCAATGAGAAATAAGCTTGTTTGTTTCTGTAGTGTGAAAATCTGTGCTTTGGGATTTGACAAACTCTTGGAAAGCATTTTCTGCATCCTGCTGGTTGTGGAAGCATTCTTCCTGCAATAAGTTGTCAAGATGCCTGAAGAAGCAGTAGTCAGTTGGTGAGAGGTCAAATGAACATGGCGGATGAGGCAAAACTTCATAATCCAATTCATTCAACTTTTGAAGCATTGGTTGTACAACGTGCAGTCAGATGTTGTCATGGAGAAGAATTGAGCCCTTTCTGTTGCCCAATGCCGGCTGCAGGTGTTGCAGTTTTTGCTGCATCTCATAGATTTGCTGAGCAGACTTCTCAGCTGTAATGGTTTCACCAGGATTCAGAAGGCTGTAGTGGATCAGGCTGGCAGCAGACCACCAAACAGCAACCATGACCTTTTTTAGCGCAAATTTGGCTATAAGAAGTGTTTTGGAGCTTCTTCTTAGTCCAGCCACTGAGTTGGTCATCACCAGTTGTATAAAATCCACTTTTAGTTCCACATCACAATCTGATCGAGAAATGGTTCGTTGTTGCTGCATAGAAAAACAGTAGACAACACTTCAAAACGATGAATTTTTTTATTTTTGCTCAGCTCATGAGGCACCCACTTATCAAGCTTTTTCACCTTTCCAATTTGCTTCAAATGCCAAATGACCATAGAATGGTCGACATTGAGTTATTTAGCAACTTCTTGTGTAGTTGTAAGAGGATCAGCTTTGATGATCAACTTCCGATGGCTGGCCACAACACTCCTCATCTTCAAAGCTCTCACCTCCTTTGGGGGCAAAACTTCTTGAACCACCACTGCATTGTACGTTCATTAGCAGTTCCTGGGCCAAATGTGTTGCTGATGTTGTGAGTTGTCTCTGCTGCTTTACGACCCATTTTGAACTGGAATAAGAAAAATCACTCAAATTTGCTTTTTGTCTAACATCATTTCTGTAGTCTAAAATAAATATAAAATAGACAGCAAGTAATAAGTCATAAGCCAAAAAATAAAGCAAGAAATGCCCATTAAAATGATGCATAAAGCCAGGGGAGGTGGTTCAAGCCTGTAATCCCAACACTTTGGGAAGCTGAGGCAGGCAGATCATTTGAGGTCAGGAGTTCGAGACCAGCCTGGCCAACATGGTGATAGCCTGTCTCTACATGGAGACACATGCCTGTGATCCCAGCTACTCAAGAGTCTGAGGCAGGAGAATTGCTTGAACCCTGGAGGTGGAGGTTGCAGTGATCAAGCCATTGCCCTCTAGCCTGGGCAACAGAGTGAGACTCTGTCTTGGAAAAAAAAAAATGTATAACATAACCACATTTATTTAAGAATGTATTCCAAATGTCAAATGGCAAACTTCAACAATGCAAACACTGCAATTACTTTTGCACTCACCTAATAAAATATTTACTATCTGGCCCTTTACAGAAAATGTTTGCTGACCTCTGCTTCAGACCCTTGCTTTTACACTTTATTGGGGGGGCCAGGACAGTCCTCCTCTATGGTGACTTTTTCCCCACTTCTGAAGCAATACCTATCTGAGCACTCTACCCGAAGTCTGGAGTGTTTATTACAAAGCTTTTCCACTTGGCTGATAGAACACATGGTATTCCCAGCCTTGTGAGATCTGGGGGAGATTGTTCTGCCTGTGGTGGCCCTTTCTTCAGCCTTAGTAGTTTCTTCACATACGCAGTGATCAGTACTCCATGAAGACTGAAGGGAGACCCTCTGCAGATCTCTAGTACTTTCCTCTTGGCTACTCCACCTTGTAAATTCTAGATTTTTGGCCCTCCTGAATTTTTGACTCTGTCACCTCATCTCAGGAAGACTGCCAGCTAGCTAGGGTTCTCCCTCCCTCCACCACAACCTAGAAATTCTCCTGGCAGTAAGGCAGGGCAATTGTAGGGCTCACCTAGGATTTGTTTGCTTCTCCTCTCTTGGGAAGCATTGTACTATACTGCCTGTTGTTCATGTCTGGGAAATTGCTAAGTTTCTTATATGAGCTAAGAATTCTTTACCACGTGCACCTTTTTCCATTATGTGTAACCTGAAACTTCCTAACAAAAATAGTCACCCAAGAGGATGGAGCGCTGCTTTTGAGAATGTATCATTCTCCTGAACCCTGAATAGCATGTCATAAAGGAAATAGTAGGACAAACAAACTAAGCCCAATCAAAAACTGAAAAATAACATATTGTTCTAAGATGGAGATATTTTAAAATAGCTGAGTGTGATTTTTATGAATGGCAATGGGCAGAATCACAGACCACACATGGTCAGCCGGAGTTCCATTGAGGCTTCTGTTATTACTGTTGTTTTGTTTCATTTTAATAAGAGATTCCAGAGAAAGTCTCAGAGGACTAGAGTTGAGTAGATCTTTCAGGCAGATTTCTCTCTTTTATTAATGCTGTCAAAAGAATGATGGAGTTGATTACTCCTGAGATATTTAGAGGATGTTTTAGGTCTGATGATGAATGTCTAATGAATTTAATGCATTTGCTTGTATTAAGCTGTTGCCAAATTCCATATAAATCTATACTACTTACTGGAGTGATAAGTTCTGGAAGTTTAGTAATACAGAACTGTCTTTTATTTTCCTAAATTTACTGTTGAACTGGAGCAAACCCAGCAAGGCCACAGGTTTCCAGGCCACTTACTCTGCATTGGTAGGTGCTTACCCCTGAGAGGCAGGTATCCAATGGGAGGCAGGGAGGTGTGTAAAAAGGGCAGCAAAGGATGGAAGTTGAATGGAGGGCTGGACCTCTAGAAAAGTTTCAGGCTTGGCTTCAGATGAAACCAGGTCAGAGCGGGCAATGTGGCACTGCTCTAACCAGATGATCCCGAGCAGGTTCAGTAGTCACATTTGCAAAGTTTATCATGAAGGACACAGAGGACCTGGAGTTTGATACATTTGGGAGCTGACCACATGTCATGGAGAAAGTTCTATTTTAAATGCGTAAGGCTGGGGGCTGGGTCCTTCCCTCCCTAAGTCTCAGGTGGCAATGTTTTTAGGAAATTCAGGGCATTCATGATTTTGTTCATCTCAGCAGGTCCTCTCCTAGGCAGTGCCTTTCTTGACTGATATGTTCCAGATGGTGAGTTTTTATGGCGGGTATGTAGGAGAAGATGTTCTTCAGTGTTAACATAATGGTTGATGAGGTATTGAGCTTGCAGGCAGGACACCTTCATTTTGCTTTTATACCATACCATCTGAGTCCCTAAATAGCCCGATGGATTTGGGCAAGTCGCTTTAAGCTCCTGAAACATTAGTTCCTCCTCTCTAAAGTAAAGGGGTTGAGTTGCGTAGCTCAATTATAGTAATAGACTTCATTAACTCAGTACTATTTGATGTGCCATTTGCTGTAATAGACATTTCATATACAGTGCTCAAATCCTCAAAATAGTCCTGTGATATAAGTATTTTTATTATCTTAATATGTCTGAAGAGGAAACTAAAGCCCAGAGAGGTTAAGGGATGTGGCCAGATTTGCACAGCTAGGAGGTAACAGAACCAGGACTCTGTGGCAGGTCTTGACTCAAAACCAGAGGTTGCCTTCTACCACTAACCAATTATTATGGTGCAAAGTATGATTAAGCATATACAGTTGGAATACAAGTCTTAAAATCTCATATAAACCACAGGAAAATAGACTAAGAGGGTGTGGATGGTGCTCCATTTCTGCTTAGTTGAAAACTGCTGATGGAAGATACAATAAATGCATCACAGGTGCAATAAATGCTTTTTAATTTAGGTTCTACTCACCCAGATTTTGATAGAAAAGCAGATACTGTGTCTGTGTTTTTTGAGTAAATAGTTTGAAATAACCTCTGCTACTGAGAACTTTGAGAGTCTCAGTGGGTAAGGTAAATCCTTTTAAAATCAGTATCCTTTTTCTAACATTTAGGGCTCACAAATTAAGCATTCTTTTCATGCATCAGCAACTTCTGAGTCGAGCAATTAATTACTGTAATGTTAAAGGTCTTTTATGTTTATGATACGCACTTGCATTCTGCAGGCTTATTATGAATTGTAATTTTTTCATTAACTCCCCTCATATTCATTATTTGCACTCTTTTATATCTTAGTTGGTAATTTATATAACATTTGAAAGTAATAAAACTATACTCCATTAAAGTCACTCTATGGTTGTAGCTCTTCACTGAGGTTAATAAAAACTGTTTGGGCAAAAATAAAGGTTAGTTTCTGTAAGACCAATACTTTGAGGACTTACTGTCGAGTATGAGGGATCACACTTAGGAGTGGGGCGGATGAGCTTCAGATCTCAGCTTTGCTTCTTAATAGCTGTGTGGCCTTGAACATGTCAGTTTCACCTCTCCTAACCTCATTTTCTTTATCTGTAAAATGGGGAAGATGAGAACAGTGACCTCCTATGAATGAAAGCTGTGAATTGTTTGAATAAATGAACCAAAGAAGTAATGAAAATTCACCAGTGCACTCAGGAATCCAATATGGCACATTACTCTTCTTGAGGAAGAATCATCAGGCAACTGTCACATTGATAAGGATTTTGGGCGGGAGTGAATTTACTGCTTTGGGAACAGCAGTCTACCATTGTGTACCTCACTCACACTGTGCAGAGTGAAGAGCCTGCAACTCCTCCACTTAAATACAATGGCTCCGAAAAATACAATGACAAGGATCTCAAGAGATAATTTCAAAATTGCCACTGTTTTCTCCGTGGCTGTCTATATTGATGTTGTTGTCCATTATGATAGAGAGAGAGAGGCTTCTTGAATCTCAAATATGTACTCAACGCAGGCAGGGAAGAGAGCGAGGTACTTAAAAAAGAACAAATCAAAATTATAATGAGCTAATTATATTCTCCTGTAATTGAGACACTGATTTTCCTGATGGTGGTTCAACCCAGTCTAGCACCTTCTGGCAACCTAGAGCTGGAAAGTTTCGGATCACAAAACAATAATAATAATAACAACAGCAAATAGCATTCGGTAGAGCTTTGGTGTTCACACAGGCTTTCCATTTATTATCTGACTGGTTCTTTGTAAGAACCCTAGGAGGTAAGTTAAGAGAGTCAGTGTCAACCCCAGCTTTCCAGGGGCTCAGGTCAAAAATTTTGACATCGTCCCTGACTCTTCTTTTTTACAAAGTCCACATCCAACTTGTCAGCAAATCCTATTGGCTATTCCTTCCAAATGTTCACTGACCACTTCTCCTCCACCCTCGCCTCCCTGCTCTATTCTGTCAGCATATCATCCCTAGATTATTGCAATAACTTTCAAACTGTCTCCCTGTTTATGCCTTCAACCCACAATATTCTCAACCTAGTTGTCACACTGTAGCTTTTTTAAAACAAAGCAGATCCTGTCACTCTGTACTCAAAGCCCTATATCCCTTTACCCTCTCCCTTGAATTAAACGTCAAAGTCACTGGAGGGTTCTATAGGATCTGGCCACTATTACCTTCTACCTCCAGCTCCTGCCACACTCTCCCTCCTCACTCTGCTTCAAGCACACTGACCTCCTTGCCCTTCCTCGGTAGGCTGAGGGTGTGGTGTTTGTTTGTTTTCTTGTTTCCACTATTGTCCCCCTAGCTATATATGGGCTCAGAAAACATTTGCTTAACGTAGTAATTTTAGAAAATAAACTCTGGGGCTAGATCACCTGGTTTCCCTTCCAGATTTGCCACCTACTATCTGTGACCTTGATCAGTCTCCTCACCTATAAAGTGAGAATAATGGAAGTACCTATTTCATAGGTGTGGGAGTCAAATTGGGTGCCCCCCAAAAGATATCTCCAAGTCCTTCTCCCTGGAACCTGTGAATAGGGCATTATTTGGCAATAGGTACAAATGGAATGTGCAGATGGAATTGAGTTTAGGATCTCAGCAAGAGATCATCCTGGATTGAGGGTGAGGCCCAGGTCCAATGACTGGTGTCCCTAAGAGAAAGGAAAGGGAGATTTGAGGTGCAGGGCAGAAGGCCGCAGAAGCAGAGATCAGAGTCATGCTGCCACAAGCCAAAGAATGTCAGGAGCCACCAGAAGTCAGAAGAGGTAAAGGTGGACTCTCCCTAGATCCCTCAGAAGGGGTGTGGCCCTTCTGACATCACAGTTTCTGACTTCTGTACTCAAGGGCTATGAGAGAATAAACTTCTGCTGTTTTAAGTCACCACGTTTGCCATAATTTATCACTAGGATTGTTGAAAGGATTTAATGATTTTGTCTATATAAAGAAAGCTTTATTATGTTTAATAAGAGCGTTTTTAAAAATGTTTATGGCTGGGCTCGGAGGCTCATGCTTGTAATCCCAGCACTTTGGGAGGCCAAGGCAGGCGGATCACAAAGTCAAGAGATCAAAACCAGCCTGGCCAACGTGGTAAAACCCGGTCTCTACTAAAAAAAAAAAATCCAAAAATTAGACAGGTGTGGTGGTGGGCACCTGTAATCCCAGCTATTCAGGAGGCTGAGGCAGGAGAATCACCTGAACCCAATAGGCGGAGGTTTCAGTGAGCCAAGATCGTGCCACTGCACTCCAGCCTGGGCAACAGAGCGAGACTCTGTCTCAAAAAAAAAAATCGTCTCCCTCCCACTTTTTCTTCCTCTTTCTTTCTCTCTTACATTCTTTTTCTTACCTCTTTCTTTCACTCTTTCTTTCTTCTTTTCTTCCTTTTTCTAAAAAACAATCGTTTATTATTACAAACACTTTTGTGTTTTTCTATAAGTGTTTGCTATTAGTTTTCTCCTTATTTTACAGACAGTAAAACAAAGAGTTGAGAGGGTAAAGAACTCCTCCAGGAGCTCACAGCTGCTAGGTGGAGGGTTGGGGTCAGTACTCCAATATTATGGCTCCAGGTCCTGCCTGCAGGATAACCCCTTACAGATGACCCCTGGCTGATGGTGACCTCAGTTATCAAGTCTCTTCCAGCTCCTACTATCCCATGAATTAGCCAAGTGCTTTTCAACGAAGAGGCTTTTATTTTTCCTCAGCCAACCGAAACTTCCCAAAGATTCTCTGAATTGCTAAAGGAGATGATCAAAATGTGAAGCAAGACACAGCCGCATGACCCTTCCACTTGCCACAGAGACCAGAAAGAGCAGAGTATTGAACCAGCCAGACTTGCCTGCTAGGGCCACCACCTTCCCAGTGAACACATAGGTCTGATCTGAACATGCCACACAACTCCAAATACAGAAGCTCCAGACATGGGCGATGTACCTTTGTGTCATCAGGAGTTAGGAGTCCAGTCAATAGGAAGTAGCTTCAGGAAGCATGATCTCTAGATGTCAGAGGGTACCCAAATGATGACAGTTCTCACAGTACAGGTTCCCAGTAGAACTTTTTTCTGTAAATCAGCATCCCCAAATCCCTGCCAAGGGCTGGTGGTGATTCCTGGCCTCCCAGCAGGTGAGGGATGGTGGAAAGGTGGTGATGATGGTGGTGGTGGAATGCAGAGTAAGGAGGGAGTGCAATGAAGCTATTCCCTCCACCCCCTCACCAGCAAGGGATGGAAGATGCCCCTCCAGGCGGGGCTGGCTGCAAAGCAAGCTGGGAACAGAGGGACCCAGTGGAGAAGACAGAAGCAGCAGGAGTGCAAGGGGATCCTCCTGCTTCCATGATGCCTCCTAAAGGCACTGTCTGTTCACCCCAATTCAGACCATGCTCCTTCCCCTCATTGTGAGACCTGGGATAGTTCTGGTCACTAACAACATAGCTAACAAATCACCTCCTTCAGCTGAATGCATCAAGAATGCTCAGAGATTTCTAGTTTGAACAGGTACATTTCTAAAAGGTGGAAGTAAATAGAACCATTGTTGGCCAAGTCCTGCTTTCAATGAGTTAAGAGTGTGGGTCAAGGTCCTACAGTAAATCTTTTAATAGTTTCCTGGCTGTTCCTTTCCAATTGCTGCTATCCTTGGAGGATTTGAGGGGAGGTTAGGTTTCTTAAAGAGGGAGTGGCTCTGCTGTTTATATGTAGAGTCCTACAAGGCAATCAAAAAATCAAAGAAGGAATTACAGATAGATTGAAATTGTAGATAAAACATCTCTGAAGGAATCTGTAACCTATTTCTACTTTCATTCCACAAACGTCTCTGCACCCCTGCATCAAGGAGGGGCCACCAAATGGAAGGGAAGAACTTGTCAACAAAAGATTACAAATTAGTGTGGCCCAGAGTGATAAGTCAGAACAAAAGGGCCATTTGAGTCGAGGAGCTAACTTGGCAGCCATTTGGAAGGAACAGCACCTAGGCTCCATTCAACGTCTGGCCTCATCACCTGTGAGCTGCAAAACCTTGTACAAGTCTCTTAACTTTGTAATCTCAGTTTCTTTTTCACCTGTAAAATGGCACTAATACCTACCTATGGGGTGGTAAGGAGGATGATGCGAGATAATATATGATATAGCCCAGTCCCTGGCACATGGTAGAGATGCAACAAAAGTCTGTTCCTTTGGAAAGGGTCCCAAAAAGGCTTTATATAAAGCAGGGGACATTTCAGCAGGTTCTGAGGATGAACAAAAGCCTGCGAGGTAGAATGGGATCTGTTTCAGGGATTCTTTTGACAACACTGTGATTTCTGCCCAACTTTTCAGGAGCCCATATGCCCGCTGACTGACGGTAATTTTACAAAGCCAGACGTGTCTGCATGCTTTTTCTGGATCTCTTTTTATTTATTTATTTTAATTTAATGATTATTTTGCGGTAGTTGCAAAATGTCCTCTAACTGCCACCCACAAATCTGCCAGAAATCTCATAGAGGGTATTAAGTATGCCAAGAAACTGGAAGGATGGAAGGAGCTGGTTTCGTTCCATTAAAATGGAGTGAAGTCTTCCAGGTAGGCTAGTGTTTGAGCCTAAAGAAGAGGTAGCCTAGTTCGAAGCTGCATGCATGCTCTCCTCCACCACTCCCCATTCATGGCTGTGCATAAGGGCACCAAAGCTGTGCCAGGTTGCATTGGGCCCCAGAGAACCTTTAATATCCAAGCCACCAGTGAGCTTCCATTTCTCATGTACTTGGAATTCTGGCAAATGTGGGGAAAGATGGCTCTCTCTCTGATGGGTTCTGGGCTGCAGTGAGGGAGGGAACTTCGGCAGTGACTTGGCTGTGGCAACCCTGGTCACGGCCCCTTCTTAATGGTGGGTCTTGGGCTCCCGGGGGACCGTCAACTCTATAACATGCAATATAAAGTCTTCCTTTGTTTTCAATGAGTTGGATGCATTAGTCAGGTCAGAGGCCAGTGGATAACAGGGGATCCCTCTGCAAGGATAGGGTACTTCCCTTCCCTCAAGACTTGGGCAGCCATTGAAGAGTTTCCCCACCCCTGAATTAGCCCCATTATTACTCTGGAGGAGCTCCAGGGGCAAACAAGGTGATTATCACTGAAAACCTTATTCCACTTATGGGCACAAGTTGTCCCCAGCCACCCATATCCTCGGATATGGAACAAAGCCATCCAGATTCAGTATTGACCAAGTCAGATATGCGGGTGCAGGTCTTGCTGCAAATTCATCCACTATATTCTCGTCTCCCTGCCCCTGTGCCTTCAGGGAGAGCCTGGCTGACGCACATACTCACTCACCCTTCCCTTGGTGGTGGCCATTCTACAGTGCTTGGGGATGAGACATCTAGACCCAGGGTTCTGGGGACAGCATTAAGTCTTTGAAAGATAGTGTTTGGGCTGTGTGTCCTTGAGCCTCAGTTTCCTCACTTGTGAAATTAGGGATAACTCTTCCTCTGCATACTTCCCTGCATTGTCATCAAAATCAAATGAAAGAATGGTTTTGTTCCCTCGTATTCAACAATTATTAGGCCAGGCATTGTGGCTCATGCCTGTAATTCCTGCACTTTGGGAGGCCAAGGCAGAAGGAATAACTTGAACCCAGGAATTTGAGACCCTAGCCTGGGCAACATGATGAGACCCCATCTCTACAAAACAAAATTTAAAACTTAGCTGGGCGTGGTGCTGTGTGCCTGCAATCCCAGCTACTCAAGAGGCTGAGATGGGAGAATTGCTTGAGCCCAGGAGTTCAAGGCTTCAGTGAGCCATAATCGTCCCACTGTACTCCAGCCTGGTCAACAGAGCAAGTGAGACCCTGTCTCAAAAAACAAAAAGAAAAAAAAAACAATTATTTAAGCCCTTACTATGTGCCAGGCTCTGGAGGTATCAAGGGAAATGACATATACTCTCGGCCCTCAAAGAGCTTGCAGGCCAATGCGGGAGACAGACAAGCAATCGATTTCAAGGCAGCATGGACAGTGTTGTTATAGCACTGCAGGGAAGCCCACAGGATGCCGTCTGCCCAGCCTTCAAGGGTTGGAGAGTGGGGATTCTCCAAGAAGAAGCAGGGGTCTGAAGGATGAACAAATGTTTGCTAGAGAAAGGGAGATGAGGACATTCCAGTAAGGGGAAACAGCCTGTGCAGAGGGGCTAGGGGATAAGAATGTGGCATCTTTCTGGGGCTCATCACTTGCTGGGTGTACAGCACAAGAGACAGACAGTGACAAAAGCAGGCACTGGGTCATAGAGGGATGTCCAGATTCGGCTTTTCACAGAGAACAGTGGGGAGGGATGTCAAACGGAGGCATGGCAAATTCAGATTTATATTTTGGAAAGGTTGATCTTGGCCACAAGGTGAAGAATACATCGGAAAAGCAAGATGAGAGCATGGAGATTGGTCAGAAGCCAAGTGGAGCTACCCGGGGAAGAGATGGGAAGGTCTGAATGGAGTGGGGAGCAGCAGGGAGGGAGAGGAATGAGCAGATCACACAGACGCAGGGGAGGCAGCAGCCACTGGACTTGATGAATGAATGGGAAGCTTTTACAAACTGAGAAATGTCGCCTCTTTAATGGCAGAGGTTCATTGCTGTAAATGTGGGAACTACATTAAGTCGTTTCAGTCTGCCACAAGTGCCACAATACTACACATTCTGGTTGGGGAAAAAAAGTAGAGTATTTTTCTTACTTGTGAATTCCTTTTTTCTCTCTAGTCCTACACAGAAAATAAAATAAAATAACAATGCAAATGGAGGGCTTTTAAAGATAAAGTGATGTAAAATCAGAACTATCTTTGGACATGGGGGAACACAAACTACCCACAGGATTTGCTTTTTGGAAACAGCTACTTGGAAGAAGTGTCCAGAATGCCCCCTAAAGAGATAAGAAGGGAAAAAAAAAATCTCAAGCCAGATCAAACTTGGGGTTGAAAACTGTGCAAAGAATCAATGTCGGGTAAAGAAGTTTTGCAAGAGAAAAATGCCTAATCAGTACTAATTTAATAGGCCACTTTAGCAGTGGAAGAAGAAATGTTGATATTTTATGTCAGCTATTTTATAATCACCAGAGTACTTAGCTTCATGTAAGCCATCTCGTATTCATTAGAAATAAGAGCAATTTTATTCGTTGGAAAGAAACTTTCAATTTATAGCATCTTAATTGCTCAGTGTTTTAAATTTTGATAAAGGAAGCTCCACTTTCGGCAGGAGTGGGGGGCAGGCAGAGAGGAGGATCCATCCATAAGGACAGAGGTGCCAGGGCCAGTACGGTGGCTGGTAGCTGGTCAGTCAAAATGGGCTGGGTTATGCTGTGGGGAGAAACAACCGCTAAATCTCAGTGGCTTAATACAACACAAGTTCATTTCTTGCTCATGGCACATGTCCTACGTAGATCAATAGCAGCTCACTCAGGGACCTAGGCTCCATCTCCATCTCCATATGCGCTTCCATAGTCACCAAGACACGGGTTCTGAAAGTGTCCTCCAGACAGAGACACATGCCTCTTCCTTTCATTGGGCAGAGCAAGTTACCTATGGCCAGAAGTCACACTGCATGGCAGTGCCATCCTGCTGGGAGGAGGTGCAGATCTGTGACTAGCAAGCCCATCGTGCCCCCACTAAGATGTGGATATGAGCTCCCCAAGGGCTGAAACCGAGTCTTATTAATTGGTATCTCCAGCATGTACAGAGCACCTCTCACAGAGTACATGATGGTAAATTTTTGATTTTAATGAATGAATGAATGGATGGATGGATGGATTTTTTTTTTTTTTTAACGGATAGCTTGCTGTGTCACCCAGGCTGGAGTGCAGTGGTATGATCTCGGCTCACTGCAACCTCCACAGCCTGGGTTCAAGCGATTCTCCTGCCTCAGCCTCCTGAGTAGCTGGGATTACAGGCGTGCACCACCACACCTGGCTAATTTTGTATTTTTAGTAGAGATGGGGTTTTACCATGTTGGCCAGGCTTGTCTCAAACTCCTGACCTCAAGTAATCTGCCCGCCTCTACCTCCCAAAGTGCTGGGATTACAGGCGTGAGCCATAGCACCTGGCCCCATGGATTTGATTTTCAGAACTTGTTGAACTTTCTGAAATGAGTGGATCCAGGGAAGTCTGCCTCTATTCTTTCACCTTAGGCTTTCTAGAACACCAGAAACGAATTTACCTGGCTGCAGAACAGATCTCTGAGGCAGCAGAGGCACCTGTGAAGCCTCTGTGGCACCAGGTTAATGGAGCAGCTCAACATTTCAAAGGTCCCTGTCATCTGATTGTCTGGAACACAGGAATTAGCCAACAGAGGCTGAGGCTGGGGAAAGGGAATCGCTTCGGTGGTATCCTTACTTTGTTAGGCGCAGTGCCTATAGCTTCACCCAAGTTTGCTAATGTGGTTCTCACGGCAGTCTCATGAGGAAGGTACTGCTCCTTCTGCCTTTTTACCAATGGGAAAACTTACACTTAAGGGGCTTAAGACACTTACCCAAGATCTCATTGCTGTTAAATGGCTTAGAACCCAGACCTGTCTGGTGCAAAGCCGGTGTTTGTTTCTTCTACAAACAAGTCACACTCACTGCTTCACAACATTTTGTTTTCCTTTTGAACTTTCAGCCATGGGTGGCACTTCCCTTATTCACCCTCCAGGAGGCAGAAAGGCAGCCAGGACAAATGCATCCTACAGTCTTCCTTTCAGCTCCTCCTGCCCTCACAGCATCCCCAAGGTCTCACTTTCTGTTTGCGCCTTCAGCCTCTTCAGCAGCATGGAGGAGCAGGCCCCGCAAGCTTGACATTGAGGTACCTGCGGTCTGTGGTGGCCGTGTTTTCCACTGTCTCCAGTCAGTCAGGCTGTGCTGTTGCATGCACATTCAGGCTGCCACCCCCTACAGCCTGCTTCTGATTATCTCTCTCTCAAGGGCAGTCTAAGGAAAAAGGAATAAGGAGTCAGATGGATGCACCCCAACCCTGGCTCCCCCTCACTGTCTAGATGACCAGACTCGGGAGTCTGCCTCATCTTCTATAGGGTGGGGTCGTAGAAAGAAGGAAGGAAAATGAAATCTGTGGAACACCTACTGTATACCAGACATCTTCCGTGCTGAGTTTCATAATATATCCATGGGGAAGGGAGTAATGAGTAATGTCTCTTCTGGCAGATGAAAAAACTGTGACCAAACTGACTAAGGAATGAGATCATGGACCCACAGCCAGGCACAGGAGCAGCCAGGATTCCAGCTCTGGTTTGCCTCTCTCCAAAGCTGACGTTCCTTCCTCTACCTCCATAGATCTCAAACTTTTGAATGAAGTGAAGTGACAGCTGGAAGGCTTGTTGAGACTCAGGCTCCCAGGCCCTAAGTTCACAGGTTCTGAATCAGGAGTACCAGGGTAAGGCCTGAGAATCTTCATCTTTACTGAGTTCCCAGGGAATGCTGAGGCTGCCAGTCTGGGGGCCACACTTTGAGAACCACTGCATTCCACCATACTCATAGCGGAGAAGTTCTCATGAACTCTGAAGTTCTGTGCATGGGAGAAAACATTGTTCCCACAGAGTTCCCTCTTGATGGGTAACTCGCATCTCTGCTAGTGACAAGGTGGCTGTCCAGAGGGCATGTGCTGTGATTGTGTCTCCCAGGGGGTAAGGACAGGCATGTGGGGCTAAGGCCTGCACCCCACCCCTAGGATATTTGCAGAGTGAAGACCACTGCCTTTCCCAGCATGCTTTGTGAGTTGCCCATCTGCCAGGGCAGAACTGGGCTTTAATTTTAGCATAGCCATCTGCTACTTGTGGCAGGGGCAGGGACTTGGGGATTTTCATGGCTCTCTAGGCCACTCCACACAAGGAAAATATTGCATCTACTCACCCATTGCCCCCAGAAGCCTGAATTTTAAATGCAGGCTTTAGCTTCATCAGCTGAACTTTAGGACATGATCATTTAGGAGTACAGGCTATATTATTCATCCCATCCACTACTACTTATTGGGAGAGTTTCATGCAGTAAGTACTGTACTGTCAGGGGGCACGATGCAATTGTGAGCAAAAACAGATTCATTGCTTCTTCCTCTAATGTAGTTTCAAACTTGGTGGAGGAGACAGACATTTGTCAAAGAATTAGACAAGAGTGAAAATAAGCATCGCAGCTCTGACCGGTGTGAAAAGGGAGTGGGCCACAGTGCTATGAGAATGTGTGTGAATAGAGAAATTGGCCACAATGCTGAAATTTGAAGGATGGTCATTGAACTGGGCTACTAGGGCAGAGAAGGGCTTTCCAGGCAGATGGAACAAGGTTTGCAAAGGCCTTGTGGTGAGAGGGAGTGGAGCAAGCACAGGGCACTGAAAGGGGGCCCAAGGGCATAGAGCCCAGAGTGAGATGAGGTTGGAGATAACTAGAAACAAACAGAGGCCATGGTGCAGGGTTATGACCCCAGGTTAAAGGACTATATTTCTATTCTGAGGACAATGGAAAGCCCTTGAGCACTTGATCAGGAATCACTATGATTTGCAGAACGTGTTGGAGGCAGGCCAGAGGAGCTGCAGGCAGACCCATTAGGAGGCTGGTACCTGAGTTCACGTAATGGATAACAGACATGATGACAATGGTGATGGAGAAAATCAGGTGGAATTGAGCTATATTGGGGTGAAACCAATGGAACTTGGTAATGGGTTGGAGGGGGGAGCTGCTGACAGAGAAGGTTGAAAGGTAACTCTTGTGCAACTGGATGCAAGATGGCTCCATTCTGTAGGATTGGTCCCCACAAGAAGACCAAATGTGAACACGTTGAGTTTGAGGAACCTCTGAGACTACTAAAATATATTAAGTAAGCAATGAGATTTACAAGTATAGAATTCTGAGTAGTTTGGGCTAGAGATAGGAATTTGTTAGTCAACTGAAACCGATGGTTTTCATAAAATGTTCTGGGTAGAAGAAAATATTAATATGTACTGACTGTTTGTTAGAGAAAGCCAGTGGCAGAGTAAGATTGAGAACTTAGGTCTTCTAATTTCTGGTACCATCTTGCTACCCCTCCAACTCACAGAGATGGTGCATCAAATCACCAGTCCATTGAGGGGGTTGATGTCTTCTTGAGCATGTAGACGTTGGAGGTTGAGGAGCCAATTCCATCCTTCCCATCAGTTTATCTTGGTCAAGGCCCATAGTATCACACATCTGAAGTCCTATGGAGGGGAAGAGGGCAGATCTAAGTCAAGTGAATGTGATGCCATATGTTGGGTTCAACAAGAACAAATTCCAGTTCATCAGGGCTATGCAAACTGAAATATGTTGCTATAGGAAGTAGAGAATTCCTGATCCCCACAAAAGTAGAGTGAATATTTGATGGGAATATTGTAGAACTTTGCAGAAACGTGTCTGATGAGGGCTCGGACAACCTAATCTTTAGTCTTTTATAACCTGTAAGATCTTTGAAGCCCTTGGTGAAGAAGTTCTCATGCTCTGTCCTGGTGGGTTTCTAGCCCTTCTTGCCCTTCCTCCTTTTTGTTTTTGAAGTCTGGGAAGCACAGGGCATCTTAGTATACACATGAGAGAGCTGCACAAACATTTGGGCAAATGTCTCAGTGACCTGCATGAAGGGGATGGATGATGCCGCAGATATTGGGCCATAAGGGTGAAGTCCCTTCCCCTCTTGGATATCCTTCCAGAGCTCTCCTAAAGGACTGTCAGTGGGTAGATGTTTTCCTACTTGTGCCTTTATCTTTGACTTCCCACTCTCCCATCTCCTAGTCAAATAGTTAACGATCTGTTGTAAAAACACCAATGAGAAGCCATTTCCTATAAGAAGGGAACTTAGAGGTGAATCTTTTTGTAACATAAGTAATCACTGATGGTTTTCTTATATCTGAGTTCTCAGTATTGAGTCTTTGTGAATCAGGGTCCTGCCACTTAGATCACAAATCTCCCTGCAACATGTTTAGCTTGCCCTGCTAGACATTTCCACAAAAATAATTTTCAGGTGAGTAAAACTTGAGAAAAATTTACCAAAAGGATGGCTTGGCTACACTTGATTCCCTTGGAAGGGCTCCCACATTCCCACATAATGACTGCGCGTGTTTCCAGCGCTGTTGATTCCACATGATTAGCTTCCAGAAAGCTCTCTCTCCTCTGCTGCCTTCCTAGCAAGGACACAGTTGGCTCTGGTGTAAGTGGACTCATCCTGGGGGGCCGAGGCACTTTAAAGTACAAAAGAGCATCACCCGAGAGGCCCACCCAAAGCTACAAAGAATATCATTTCTGAAGGTGTTATTACAGCAGAATCTGGAGGAGAATTGGAGCTACCAGAAGCAGCAGTGAGGTCTGGGAATGTGTTGAGACCAGAAGGTGGATGAGAGGCACCTTCATAGACATCTTCTCCAGAAACTCCCACTGCTGCATATGGCAGGGAAGGATGTGAGACTCAGCAGGGGTTTCATTGACTCTGGAGCTCCATAGGGTCATCTCCATGAGCTCAAACACCACAAGAGACACTAGGGATCTTCAGTGTACCTCTGAGTGGCATTTTGAGAAAAGGAGAGATTTGAAAGCAAACAGACTTGAGTTCAAAGCCGAACTCCTTTGTTTACTAGCTGTTTTATTTGGGTGCATTGTATAGCCTTTCTGAGCTTCTGTTTTCTCATTTGTAACCATAATTGCTAACTTTTAGTGAAGGCTTGCTGTCTGTAAGGCACTGAGCTGAGTGGTTTATAAGTCTCATCTAAATGAATTTTCACAGTGAATCTTTGAGTGAGGTACTGTCTTTTCCCCATTTTATTGTTTTGTTCAAATGCTGTCTAAGCATCATGGAAAATGGGAGAGCAGTTGGAAGGAAGAGACAGAGCAGAGGTTGGACCACTCCCCTGAGTGAGGCAGCAGCTAGGGTGTGGGCAGCTCCAGTAGTAATAAAGGATGTCATCTTCACCCTTGGCCAAGGATGGGTGAGGTGCCTTCTTAGTACTCCCCTTGCCCTCCTCCTTCCTTGTGGATTGTCTGTTGACATATCTGTTCCTTCCACTCAAGAACAACTAAGCTCAAGTCACGTGAGGACAGGAATCTATGAATCCTTGGGATATTCTACATTCCCTGGCATGTTTCTCGTGATCAATGAAGGAAATCAAATAGATGATAGACAGAGAGACAGACAGACAGATAGATGATTAATAGATAGATGGATAGATAGATAGATAATCAGTTCATTTAGCTAGCAAAATCTAAGACCTCACCTGTCTGTAAGACTCTGGTTGCAGTTCAGCCTATATGTGACCCTGCACAAGTCATTTCTCCTCTCCAGGTCTTATTTCTTCTGAAAACTGAGGGCATTAGAGTAGATTATATCTAAGGGTTCTCTGAACTTGACAATTCTATACCATCTGCAGTGGCCGATGGGCCCATAGTAGTCCTAGAGCCTCTAGATTTCCAAAAGTCTCCCTGCTTGAACATCAGGAATCACAAGCTTAAGCCAGGGTGGAGAGAAAAGACTCAAGTGACCTGGCCATTCAGAAGGAATACCTTGATGCAGACCAGCTAAAACGTGCTTAATGCCTATGGTGTAGACCTGGTAGGGCATTCAAAGGCAACCGAAGCTCTTTATGGGAGATATGATATATCTACAAATGTTTATAATATTGGGTCTGCCCTGGGGAGTGTCTTGGGAGAGAGTTAAGACATCACATTCTATGATCTCATAGGGGAAAAAAAGTGGTAACATCCATTTTCTGCTGCTATGACAGAACATAACAGACTGAGTAATTTATAAAGAACCCAAGTTTATTTGTCTCACAGTTCTAGAAGCTGGAAAGTCCAAGAGCATGGAGCCGGCATCTGGTTAGGGTCACCCTATGGTGGAAGGGTGGAAAGCAGAAGTAAGCATGCAAGACAGAGGTAGGAAGTTGTCCATCCTTTTATCAGGAGTAACAGTAACCCACAGTAACCAACTCTCACTAGTCCATTCATGAGGGTAGGTCCTTCTGGGCATAATCACCTCTTAAAGGCCCCACCTCTTAATACTGTTACAATGACAATACAATTTCAACATAAGTTCTGGAGGGGACGTTCAAGACACAGCATTTCACCTCTGGCCACCCAAAACTCAAGCTCTTTTCAGTGCAAAATACATTTATTCTATCCCAATAGCCCCAAAAGTCTTAACTTGTTATGTTTCCAACTCAAAAGTTCAAAGTCAAGAGCCTCATCTAAATCAGATACAGGTGAGACTCAAAGCACAATTCATTCTGAGGCAAATTCCCTCAAATTGTAAATCTATGAAATCAAAACAGGTGACCTATTTCCAAAATGCAATGGTAGGACAGGTAGACAATGGCAAGGAGAAAGAGTAATGTGTCCCAAGTAAGCCCAAAACCCAACAAGACAAACACAAGATTACGTCTTGAAGGTGGAGAATAACCTCCATATCCTGCTTTCTAGACACACTGGAGCAGGGATTGGGCCTCAAAGCCTCAAGAAATCCTGCCTCTAGGGCTTTGTTGGGTTCAGTGCACACTTCAGATCTCTTGCATTGAGGCTTTATGTTTGCCAATTTCCCAGGCTGGACATTTGCACCCTGGTGGCCTTATTGTTCTATGGTCTTGAGGATGGCCCCACTCCTACAGCTCCATTAGGCATTATCCTAGTAGGGACTCTCTGCAATGGCTCTGCCCCTGTGGCAAGTTTCTGCCTGGGCTTCCAGGCAGACTGTGGCATCCTTTGACATACAGGTGGAGGAAGCCATGCCTCCACAGCTCTTGCATTCTTTATTCCTGTAGAATTCACACCATATGCACACTGCCAAGGCTTATTGCTTCTACCATCCAGCAGGTCAAGCCACACCTGGGCCCACTTGAGCCACAGCTGGGGCAGCAGAAAAATGCCATGCTAGAATGTGGGGTGCAGGGTCCCAAGGCAGCTCTGGGCAGTGAACCCACGGACAGCCAGTGTGTACCTACCCCAGTCCATCCCCTAAAACCATTCTGCCCTCCTAGAGCTCTGGGCTTGTGATGGGAAGGGCAGCCTTGAAGATTTCTGAAATGCTTTGGGGTCCTTTTCCCATTATCTTGATGAATAGCACCTGTCTTTCTCCTATCAGTATTAATCTCTTTAGCAAACTATTGCTTGGCCACCCCTTGATTTGCTCTCCTAAAAATGCTTTTTTGTTCTTTATATGACCAGACTTTTTCAAATCTTTTCACTCTGCTTTCCTCTTATTTGTAAATTTTGTCTTTAAGTATTAACAATTTCTTTCCTCTTTTTTCTTACTGTATGTGGTTAAAAGTAGACACACAGTAGCCTGAATGCTTTGCTGCTTAGGTATTTCTTCTGTCAGATAGCCTTATTCATTGCCCTTAAGTTCTGCCTTCTGCGAAGTCCTAAGACGACACAATCCACCAAGTTCTTTGCAACTGTATAACAAGAATGGTGTTTCCTCTAGTTTCCAATACCTTGTTCCTCATTTTTGTCTGAGATCTCATCATAATGGCCTTTATCATTCTTATTTCTACCAGTATTCTTATCATGATCATTTAAGTAATTTCTAAGAGTTCCCAACGTTCCCTATAGCTCCCCTCTTCTGGGCCCACACCAGACTCTTCCTTACTGCTCCATTTATACCAGTACAGGCTTTTTCTAGCCCACTTTTCCAAATTATTTCAGCCTCTACCCATTATCCATTTCTAAAGTAGTCACTTCCACATTTTTAGGTATTTATTGTAGCAACAGTGCAACTCTTTGGTACCAATTTTCTGTCTTAACAAAATGCCACAGACTGCATAATTTATAAAGGACCAAAGTTTATTTGGCTCACAGTTCTGAAGCAGGGAAGTCCTAGATCATGGCACCTGCATCTGGCAAAGGTAGGTGCCCATGGTGAAGGGTGGAAGGTGGAAGTGAGCATGTGAGACAGAGAGAGAAAGTAGGACAAGCTTCATCCTCTTATCAGGAGCCCACTCCCTCAATAACTAACCCAATTCTGCAATATTGGCATTAATGCATTTAATGAGGGCAGAGCCCTCATAGTGTAATTACCTCTTAAATGCTCCTCATCTTAATATTGTTCCAATGGCAATTAAATTTCAACAGGAGCTTTGGAGGGGGCATTCAAACAATAGCATCTGGTTAGAAATGGGAAAGATGACTTTCTATAGGAAATGATATTTGAAAGGCCCTGAAGGATGGGTTGGCCTTAAGCAAGTAGAGGCTGAGGAAGGTGTGTCAGGCAGAGGGCTTGGGGTTGTCAGGTGGGGTAGACAGTCCATGTTTGGGAAACAGTAGATCATCTAGCTTTGCTGAGCACGGCTCTTAGAGTCAGCTTGCAGCACTACTGGGTTAAGACCTTGAATACCAGAGTGAGGAGTTTGTACTTAATGCTGTAGGCAGCGGGGAGCCATTGAAGACTTTTAAATAAAGGGGTAGCCGCAGAGCTGCCTTTGGAAAAATGTATTTAGCATCACGGGTAAAATTGTTTGGAGAGAAGAGACAAAAACAACTGGAGATGGGAACTGGGGTGGGGGCAGGAACAGTTCAGAGGCCGTGGCAGTGATCCAGGTGAAAAATGACAAGGAACTCAACTAGTGTGATGGTGGCAGTGCAAAGAAGCTAGAAGCAGAACTGGGAGTCACTGTAGGGGCAGAGCCCCTGTGACTTAGCAAGTGACCAAACAGAGGTCAAGAGAGGAGTCCCAACTGCCTCGAGGGTTTTGGTCATAGCTGGCTCACTCCTTGGGAGGGCGGTGCCACCAAGAGAAGTGGCGAGTAGGAGGAAGCAGTGCTATTTGCTGGGACCAGGGGCTGCTGATGGTGGAAGTGCAGAGGGCCAATGTGGTTTGGGACATGTTGAGTGTCATGTGTTGGTCTGGTGCTTCATCTTTAAAACATGGGGTTTGGAGCATATGATCAGTCCATGTGTACCTACTATGTGCCAAGCTCTGTACGAGGCACTTTATACTCACTGACTCACTGGATTGTTATAATCTGTCAATGAGACAGACATTGCTAACTCTTCCAGTCATAAGATATTGTGATTCTGTGATTCCAGTCTGTTACCAAATGATGCTCTTTTCTTTGGAACAAGTTAAAATCCTGCCTCTTTTTTGAGCTCGTCAGTGGAAACAAACAATCACTGTCATTGCTAACACTTTAGCTGAATTTGACGTTCTCTGATGAGTTGTCGAGACGCATTTTGCAAAGCCAGCCTTTATGCAATGCCGTTCGATTCCTGCAATGCAGTGGGAGCGGGATTCTGTTTGCTCAGGTTCTGGGCTCAGCCTGTGGTCTCCACTCTCACTGTACTTCCCTGCAGCACACCTCCTTCAGTCACTGCAAAGATAGGCCAGGAGGGGAGGGCCTTATTTGAGGCCCTAGGGGAGTGAGTCTTGCCTTCACCCAGGGGACCTGGGTGGGGTATGAGGCATGCCAGGACCTCAGTAACACCTGCAGTTAGGGAGGAAGCAGACTCAGGGACCCCAGAAACAAGGTGGGACCAAGCATTTCTTAATTTTCTCAGATAAAGGGAGCTCCTCACTGCCCTGGACACCTTCCCTGCCAGCACTTGGTCCCAACTGTCCTTTGGAACTTGGCTTTCAACTTTGTGCTTATTATTTCTGTTCATAGACTTTTTCTCCCCTGGACTGTGAGCTTTTGGACAGCAGAGAGGAGAGTGAAGGAAGTAACATTTAATAAGCACCCATTATGGGTCAAGTAATATGCTGACAACTTTATAACCATTAATTTATCTGTTAAATCCTTACCACCACCAGTGAGGAAGACATTCTTATTTCCATTTCCAAGATGAAGAAATGAAAGATTAAAACAATCCAGTAAATTCAGGAAAGTACTTAGACAAGTGCCTGACGGAAGTACTCTATAAATTATAGCACTTATGATTATCAGTGAATATCCTGTCCAAGGTCTCACAGCCTGGAATTCAGTCCAGGTTGGAATGAGCCCAGTGTACATACACGCCTAATCTCTCTGGGTATTAGTGTCCACTACAGAAGGTGTTCACCCAATTGTGGTGTGAGTCTTTTATTCTTTAATTTATATCTTTGACCCTACCATGCCTCCACACACTGCTTGGAATGTCAATTGGTCTCCAGTAAATAATTACTGAGTGAATGATTGGTTGAATGAATGAATAAAGAGGTGAAAGTGAAGTCTAAAATTAGTCTACAGGGAATGCCTCAATAAGTCCTTACATGAAAAGCAAATCCTCCATTACTGTTGACCGTCCTTGTTCCTCTCCTCAAAAAGTAGCTGAGGATGTTAGCAGGGAAACCAAATTAGAAATGTCCTTGTCACTGTCTCTGGAACTGGGCTTCTTAAATGGGTGAGAAGGTGCTTGGTCAGAGTGACATCAGGAATCCAAGAACCCAGAAAGAAAGGAAAGCCTTTTTTGGCTAATTTGTGGGCTGAACCCATTTAGAGCATAATCAGATACCCTATCCTTATTAAACCCCCTCTCAACCAACCTTTGAAACACCTCCAGCCTATATATTCACATATATATGCATGTGCGTGCATGCACTCTCACTCTCTCTCTCTCTCTCTCTCTCTCTCTCGGAAGACAGCCCAGTGCTTAGAAAACCCGACCCAAGACTGAGCCATCCTGTGACTCCCCAGCTCAGGCCTTAGTTTTCTCCTACGAGCATTGAGACATTTGGACTAGACCAAGTCAGAGTCTCACATAAAGTTCAATATTCTGCAAATCTCAGCATGGCACAGCACGACTATTAGCCTCTCCCTGCTCTACCCTAGATGCCACAGCCCACAAGGGGAAAGCCCAGCTCTCGGGCCAGAGATGACCAGGATTGGCAGGCAAACCTTTGTCACGGACCTTCTGGCACAGGGGGTGCCCCTCCAGAAACTCTTGGTCCAGAATAGGATCCCAGGGCCATGTGGGGTTTCCTGGACCCGCATCCATGTCCTATGCTAGGCATTTACTTAGTCTCTGTTGTCCTTACACCTCAAACAGCCTTTAATACATTGAAGACAATAAAAATAGCAAGAAGAACCGAGATGTACATGCTAAGCATGAGAGGAAGGGAGACACATGAATCAAAAGGAAGGCAGAGAAAGCTCACCCAAAGAGAGAGTGGGGCCCAGATTGTCATGTTGGAGGTTAGAAGTGTGTCAGGGAGAAGGTATGGCCAAGTGACCAGTTCCTAATGTTGATGGGATACTAGGGAAATTTAGACATGGACAGGCAAGCGGCACTCTGAAGTCCTTTGCCTTGGAAGATCACCCATGGGCGGTTCCAGGACAGTGCCTGACTCCAAGGGATTCTTGACAAGTGGATTATTATTCCAAAGGGCTCAATTACAGGAAATAGCTGCCAGCAAGCAAGCCTTGAGCAAGCCCCTGCAATAGTCAAGTTTGCCCACAAATCAGCCAAAAAAGCCTTTCTTTCTGGATTCCTGGGTTCCTGATGTCACTCTGACCAAGCATCTTCTCACCCATTTAAGAAGCCCAGTTCCAGAGATAGTGACAAGGACGTTTCTAATTTGGTTTCCCTGCTAACATCCTCGGCTACTTTTTGAGGAAAACAAGGATGGTCAACATAATTCTGTGTGTGTGTGTGTGTGTGTGTGTGTGCGTGCATATGCTTTTGGGACAGCTGTTTCCAGAAAGTCTAGTGAGCTCTCTACCTCTCCAGTGCCACCTCCATTCCTGCTTGAGGTTTGAGCCAAGAGGAATTGGATCAGTGGCTGGAGGAAGCTCTGCCACATCCAATTACCCCCCAGCAGTATCTCCTGTGGGAAAGACCTTGGGGAGCATTAATGTTTGAATCACAGGGAAGAGCAACTCCAGCCAGAGCCCTGGGAAACAACAATTCATCAGAATCCCAGAAAGATTCATAAGTTGCCTAAATATAGAAACTGCCATCCTGCCAAAAGTGAGAGGTGAGCTCTATATCAGCTGTCAGCACAGAGCATGGGGCAGGCCAGGAAGAGAAGGGAGGGGATCCATTGACCAGACACACCCATGGGGCTTGAACAAGTCTGGGACAGCCCCAGATAGGGCACAAAGGCCTGCCAGGAATTTGGAACTCAGGACCAGGAGAGAATAAGAGGCAGCAAGGTGTGTCAGCATAGGCTCTATGGCAGGACATGTGTGTCTCAAGATGGTAGCTGTGGGACATTGAGCAAGATGCTCAGCCTCTCAGAGCTCTCATTGCCCCTCCTGTGAAGTGAGGTCAACTGCAGGAGCTGTCCCTGCAATGAACACTCAAGGATCCTCCCACCTCTGCCTGGTGTTTTCCCCCAAGATGTTTGCATGGATGCTCCTTCAGTCCCTTTAGATCTTTATTCGAATGCCACCTTCTCAGTGAGACCTCCCCAACCATCTGTTTAACATTGCAACAGGTCCTGGCATTTCCTGGTCCCCTGTCCCTGTCTTGGCACTTTTCCCCACAGCACTTAACATCATCGGATGTATTACATGTCATATTGGACTTGTTTCCTTGCTGGTTGTCTACCTCACTAGGATGTGAGCTCCACATTCTTGCATCTGTTTTGTTCAGTTCTGTATCTCCTAGAGCTAGAATAGTACCCAGGATCTAATAGGTGTACAATAAACACTTGTTGAGTGGATGAGTGAATGTGATAGTGTGTCTGGAAATCACTTGGCATTGTAGGCCTGGCACACATGAGTGTCTAACGAAGGTCAGCTCCGGTGGGTGGATGGCATCGGGTAAGGGGTCAGCCTCGTGAGAGGCAAGCAGAGGTAGCACAGAAAGGTGCAGGCAGGGGCAGGTGCAGATGCCGAGACGTCAGTGTGGAGTGCTCTAGGCCCACAGAGAGGCAGGTCAGAGAGTGAGTGAGCTCTACCCCTCCAGTGCCACCTCCATTGCTGCCTGAGGTTTGGGCCAAGAGGAATTGGGTCAGTGGCTGCAGGAAGTTAAGAGTTAAGAGAACTTAACCAGAGTTAAGAGTACTTTGAGTATGATTACTCTCCACCTAGAAGGTCGTGCTGCTGTTTCTTTGCCTTGAAAACTGCTCCTTGTCTTGGAGACAGCCCAGGGGAGCCCTCTCTGACACTCAGATAACCTCTCCGTGATCT